>CM069308.1:4329782-4617282 GCA_035609425.1 Epinephelus awoara
AATGCATATTTGTAATTATTATCATTTTATTTTATTATTTAATTATGTAACGGAATTATTATAATTTTTTAAGCATTCTTTCCAATAGTTAAATTTTAAAACAAAACTCTTCTTCTTATTCTTTATTTATTTATTTTACTAATTTTCTTTTTTTGGGGGGTTATTTATTCTTTTGTTGGTCGTTGCCTTCTTCCCATGCTTTTAAAAGAAATTAAATGCCTTTACGGTATAAAGGGTGCCCACCCTGAAATCACGAAACAGCAAATGAAGTTGTCAGTACTTATAGATAAGTAGATTATGTGCTGCTTTTAATGACGCACAGCAACTAAAGGAAATGGAGGAGTTTTAACTCCAGGCTTTCTTCAGTGTCACTTCATCATCAGACTGAAATATGTTTTGTGGCTCAGTTTTTTTTAATTTTTTTTATTAAATTTAATTTAATTTAACAAAAATGGCTCTTCTGACAGTAAAAGTTGCCGATCCATTTCGTTTAAACATATTTTGCTGTGGTATAAACACCATGATACACTCTGGGGTGGAAATCTGTTCTCTGAGTTCATTATTTGGAAATATTATGGCTGTCTTTTCATTCTCAGCAGACATCCTGTAAAAGTCCAACATCCACTCCTGAGACAAATATCAGGCTCTTGATCTGCTGCTAGATGTTCCACTTCACCAGCTCGTCTCTCAATTTGTCTGAATGCTGTTTGGTGCTGTGCAGTGAGTTTATCAGCGCTTGTTTGCTGAAAACAGCTGCCTGCTGTATCGAGAAATGTGTGCTGAGTCTGAACTGTAACATGAACATGCTCTTACACCAAAACTATCAGCTAAAAGAGGCTGAAAAGCTCCGCAGAGCTGCAGAGCTGGTGATAGTTTTCAGTGGGTCCAGCACTAGAACTCCCTTAACATTGAGTCAATGGTTAAAATGAATCAGTGGAGCTAAATATCTAATCCTTTCTTTCAATGGCAACTTTGTATTGTCAGTATAGTGTCAGCTTCCTGAACTAGTTTTCAGCTACTGCATCACCTCCATCTCAAAGTTGTGGCTTTATCTCCAGCCACAATTAAGTAATACCTGTGCCAATGATAGCGTATAACCTTGAAGATGTGCCGTGACGTCCTGTCTGACTGTGTCTTCTCAGAATAAACTCTTGTCCCAACAACTGTTCGGGCCACGGCAGATGCAGCACGATGAACTCCGTCTCCGGTCGGGTCTACTGCGAGTGTGAGGAGTACTGGAAAGGAGACGCCTGCGACATCCCGTACTGCAGGGATAACTGTGGCAGCCCGGGCCACGGCTACTGTGACCTGACCGGAGAGAAGCTCTGCGTCTGCAACGACAGCTGGCAAGGTAAGAGGGCAGGAGGGGGCAGAGGAAAGTGGATTTTATCAGGGAAATGAAGCAGATATATGGACAAACTGGAGCTCAGCCAGAGTGGTGCAATGTGTGTTGTTGGCCTGGAGCTGGAGGAGATTTCAGTGGGATAAAGGGGAAGGAGGAATTTAAGGACAGGAAGAGTGTTTGATGTGCTACAGTATATCTGATCATGTATTATGTCATCTGTAATGTGTTTATGATCCCAGTAAGAATTAATGTGCAGGTCAGAAAGTGATGTTCATCTTTGAAGCGGGCCAGATTTAGTTATTAAATGTTCATGTTGCACATAAGTATTGTTTCAAGAGTATTTAATGACTATATTTCATCAGGCAGGTACAGCCTGCTTCACACTGAAATACAGTCATTAAGACACTGTTTAAATCACTAAATCAATACTTGCCGTGCTGTCATGTGCAACATTTTATTAAGTCCATATGTCATTGTTGCACCTCCGTATAATTACTCTGGCATTGGCCTCGTTTGTAGTGATCACACAGTTATTTATTCTCAGAACAAATACCACGTTTCCCATGATGGAGAGGATCTTTTTGATGTTCCTGTTTTGTTCATTATTAACGACAGAAGGGAGCAAAAAGGAAACAGACAAAAGGCGGAGATACAAAAGCACCACGGCAGCCGCTTTCCTGTTTATGCAACACAGTGTTGCCTGATTCAATATTGCTTTATGTCATAAAATAATAGATGTGATGTCCTGGGAAATCCCCCCTGGTGGCACATAAAATATGTGGCTTCATTATTTTGATTCTTTATGTTTCTTTTGTGAATAATTTGTCCAGGCAGCAGCACACAGAACAACTTTATGACACATGAGGTCTGGTGTCTGACCGACATCACAGTGGACGACTTATTTTATTAAAAGCTTCATGTTTTTTAATGCAAATTAATCAAATCTGAAAAGGACTGCCAGTGTCCAGACTGATGATCTCACTTGTTAAAGGCAGTTACACTGATGTCCCATTATTAATATTGCAGTTTTGCATGAAAAATCTTCAGATTCAGTCTTTAAAATGCCCTTTTCTCATTTGTCTGAATCATTAAAAATAGACTCACGGCCAAACACACACATTTATAGAAGTATTTCATGACTTTATGGATAAAGTTGTGTGTTGTTACATCAGTGTTTGATTGTCCTCTGCCTGGTTTACCAGTAAATTTCACTAAGAATAATATTAATCATAATATTATATTATATTTAATCGAACCCCACCAGACAGTCCAGTCCAGCGGTGTTACATTAGATGATGAAGCACTGCCCCCTCCTGGACCAATTGTGTAAGCACAAGTACAAACACATTTATATGAGGGAAGCCACTTTCTTCTCATGAAATATTAATTTATTAACTGTAAACGATCAATGAAAAACTTGGAGCACTTGTATATTTTTGAGGCGATTTATTCTGCATGTCTCACTATAACGTTGCATAAAGCCTTACTGATGGATTGATGGCATGGAATTGCAACACTTGATTTTTCGGGCCACTTTATTTGGCCTGATTCTGGGGCGTCATTCATCTCATGTCTCAGTTGTGTCGGGCAACTTTTTGCAGCCCGGCTTATTTCTTCTGGCATGTTGAGTTTGGGCTGGGTGTCACTTATCCAGAGTCTCAGCCAGATGTGGCTGGGTTCTTGGGCATCATGGGGCATCATGGCAACTGGATGTGGCCTGGCTTATTGCTTCTGATATGCAGAGTTTTGGCTGATGCTGGGCCGTGATGATGGCAGTGTTGGCAGCTGGAACTGGGCCAGTTTATTTTTCCCGATTCTGGGGCATCAGTTGAGTTGGGCAACTTTATGCAGCCGGGCTTATTTCTTCCGACGTGCTGAGTTTGTGCCGATGCTGGGCCAGGTTTTTTTTTGATAACGGTCTAGTGCTAGAACTATTGGCAGCCAGGATCAGGCCACTTTGTTTGGCCCGGTTCTGGAGCATCATTCATCCAGAGTCTCAGCTGAGTTGGGCAACTAGATATGGCCCGACTTTTTTCTTCTGGCGTGCTGAGTTTGGGCTGATGAACTATTGACAGCCAGAATCGGGCCAGTTTATTTGGTCTGGTTAGGGGCATTGTTCATTCCAAGTCTCAGCAGAGTCAGGCAACTGAATGAAGCTCGACTTATTTCCTCTGTTGTGCCGAGTTTGGGCCGATGCTGGGCCAGGTCATTTTTGCTGACCCAGTGGCGTCAGGGTCAGCAACTGGAATTGGGCCAGTTTATTTGTCCCTATTCTGTGATGTCGTTCATGTGGAGTCTCAGCTTAGTCGGGCAACTGGACTGGGCCTGACTTATTTCTCCTGGCATGTTGAATTCGGGCCAGTGCTGGACACTTGCTGACATTTACACAGGAAACAGTCACAATAAAAAGCAACTCGCAATCATTTCAAATTTCATACCAGGAAGTGATTAACATCGTAACAGACTGTTTTATATTGTGTGTCCCTCTTGAGTTGCTGTAGGGCAGGAAACATTTTGGGGTGACATTCTGCTGTTTTAGGAGGCTTGTGTGTGTGTGTGTGTGTGTGTGTGTGTGTGTGTGTGTGTGTGTGTGTGTGTGTGTGTGTGTGTGAGTGTGTGAGTGAGAGTTTTTGGGGGTGGAGATAAATAAATGGGCAGTGGATGCTGCTGGAGCTGTCACACTGTCTTCCGTCCTGTTTATTGTTTTATTAATTATTCAGGTAGGTGAACTCAGGACGCTCGGCTACAACATTACTGAGCAATATTTTCCCCACAGAATGAATTTATGAAGCATTGTCCTTTAAATTTAACCTTCCATTTATACATGAACAGAGAAAAATATTAGTTTAAACACATGTATTTATAGTAACTTAAGTGACAAATGTGGCTTTAAAGGAGTTACTATAGTAAGAACAAGAAAATGTACTCATGGTAGTTCAAATAATTAATTCAAATGTAATCAACAGTAAGAGATCTTCACTCTTACATGTTCATCAGACCGCTCCTGGGTGATCCTGCACCGTGTCTCTTGTGTGTAAATGTTACGAGTGACGAGTGATTCATAAAACCAGCTTAAAGTGAAGACAGCAGTGAGACAGATGGATGTGTGTGTCAGGTGTGGACAGCCACACAGCCTCAGAGCAGCCGTCTACTACACAAACAGTGGGGGTAATAAAGGTGCTGGTCGCCATAGCAACTGCCATTTCACGGACCAAAAAAGTATGTTTTTGTTTTAATGAAAACAGCATGTTCTGTCATTTGTCCTTCTATCCGCCCTCCTCATCCCACTGGCCACAGAAAGAAAAGTGGAGTCTAGTGTGCAGTGTTTCCTTTTTCTCCTGGTGTCTCATTACCTGCTGAGACATTAATCAGACCCACCCACTGCATTACGAACCCCCTGATGCCTCTTTAACTTCCTCATAGCCAAGGAGCAGAGATTGCAACTGACTTAGAGAGGATGATGGAGATGTTATTGCTCTGCTGTTGTCTTATCAGATCAATTTTGAGTTTGTTTTTGATGAAAGCGTGTCAGAGGATCCACTGACCTCACCTTCACGTATTTAGATCATGATTGTTTCAGAACAGATCAGTCCTCTTTGTTTTTGCAGACCAACAGGTGCTGCGACAGTGACTTGTTTCTTCACCAGTGGAAATATATGGCATTTGACTCATGTCTGGCAGATAATCATAGTCCAGGAAATACAAAGATTCTATGGTTGTGAACACTGACCTTTCACAAACAAATACCAATACTTTTTGTTTTGGTTTTTTTTTGGTGCCATTTTTGCCTTTTGAATTAAAAACAAAATTAAGCCTTAAATCTACTCTTACACCAAAAGCATCCTACAAACATCCTGAAATCAGACCCTACTAACAAAATTGGTGTATGTACCTGATACCTCCACTGGGGTGCGCCAAAGTAACTTCTCCACATAGTGACACCAAACTCTGAATACCACATATCTACTTGTGAAGGTTTGAGGTGCAAACTGTAAAATAAATCATCATAAACATGTTTCAAACATCACTTCTTGTGCTTTTTGATGGCGCCACTTTCTAACCATGTTTAAATGTGTCTCTCCTCTCTGTCGTTGTCCCAGGTCCAGACTGCTCTCTGTCCGTCCCCTCCACTGAGGCCTTCTGGGTGCTGCCGAGCGTCAAACCGTCGGCTCAGTCTCTGGGTCGGGCGTCCCATCAGGCTCTGGTGCACTCTGGGCTGATGTGGGTGGTGGGAGGTTACTCCTTCAACTACTCCAACTACCACATGGTCCTCAAGTAAGCAGCACCTGTCAGACGCAGCAGCTGTCTGTCTGTCCTTCACAGAAATTCACAGCAGACATAGTTGAAAAATTTAGAAATTTTAGTAACAAGTGCATTTAATTCATGTGAGCTACCTCCAGGGCCCTGGCACTGTGCATGCTGGGCCACTGGGAAACTTAATGGAACTGAACCATAGTTAACAAAATTTGTTCCGCTAAGACAAGTCAAACTGTGTAATGTGATAAAGGTCTGTAGACTATTCTCACTGCGGACATTTACTCTGCAAACACAGGTGTGACTAATAATGTTAAATTTGGCTGCATTCCATTTAGCTCCAGGTCCAGGTTCTCTGTATTGTGTCTGCCGGCTGACTGTATTTAGGCACCCAAATGGAGTCAAGCCCTTTTTTATGTTATTTGTTCCACCTGTGCTTTTATCATTTCTAACCTGTGTTACACACCTCTGTAGTCCTGCAGTGTAGTGCTACTTATAGGGACTCTCAGCCTTCTGTTTTACCTCTGTCTGCAGCTACAACCTAGAGAGCAGTACGTGGGATGTGGTGCCCGTCAGCAGCGGTCCTCTCTACAGATATGGTCACTCTCTGGCTCTGTACCAGGTAATACAGCTGTGGCTGCTACATCTCACTGACACTGGGAATCCAGTGGCCAGAAAAAATGGTGGCATTGTACGATATTGCAAACCACAGATACGTTACATTTGCACGTAAATATGAGAGTGGATACACTGAATTTACAACAGCACTGTGGTTGAGGTATGGTTCGGTTTAGGTGCAAAAACCACTGTTAGGGGGAGAAGAAGATCACATTTTGGCTTGAAATACTCAGTGCTGGTGCCACAATCGCCACATTGATGGGTTGCTAGAAAACTCCAACGTTTGTCGCCTAAAAAGCAACTGAAAGCACAAAAATGACTCGCTAAAAGACAACTGCTTTTCTTGTTTGTTGGTCTTGAACACTGCACCGCAGCCTGGCAGGCGTCTCGCCTAGATGTCACGCTATTCACCATCCCCTCTGCCTCCCTATGACAAAGTCAGCTCATGTACTATGTCACTTTGAAAATGTTGATATGATACAAGTGTGCAAATGAAGCGTATCTGTAGTTTGCAGAAACATAAAATATATTTATATATATATATGTATATATTCTTCAAGTGACTGCCTTGACACCAGAGAGTGAAGATGTTGGAGGCAGTAAAATATAAAAATGCATAGTATGTTGATGTAAATGTGTGTCAGGTGCAGTCTGTTGTTTCCTTTGAAGGATTGTCGGTATTAGTTTCTAAAAAACGCTTGCAAGCAACAGTGAAAGGAAACATGTAAGTAAAAGCCAACCCCAGATTTACTCTCATTTGGTGTTTCACCTCGTGTTATTTGTGCTTCTCTGGTGCCGTGACTCTTGGATGTGTGCCCCTTATGGTCAGGCACCTGGTTGCTACCTTTTTAGAAAGCCCCGACTCACCTGAGTGTGAACAGAACACAGAAAATAAGGAAATACAGGCAGAGTCTCTTCTAGTGGGTCATAAGTAGACTATATGTTCTACATTATACTTTGTTTTTTAAAAAACATCCTGAAGAGTATATTTTGTAATCCGACCTCGATGCATTCACACTCAAATCTAAGCACATAAAACACTCACAACATAAAGATGCAAATTTCAGTATATATTTTACATTTTTACGAAAGGTTCACATGGAAGTTGCATATTTGAGTTTTGAAGTACACTTTCTCCTCAGAGTCTGTGGGCCAAACAGAAACACCTGCACAGTCTGTACAACACCTGTAGCCAATTAACATCAACGCTCCTTCCAAGTTTCCATCAGACACACAATTAATCTTTCGAACTTCTTTGTCTGCCACCATCGAGGTGTCAGCTCTGACAGCTGAACTGAAAAGTAAAGAACAAAGGAGAAGATAATTTTAGCCTCAGCGTAGTTTTGGAACGTGTCTCATGTTGTAGTCGAGCAGAGCTGAATGTGACTGGTGGCTGCAGATACACTGAGCTGTGTGTTGAGGTGTATTCGTCTGTGCTCAGTTTAAACCGACAGTTTAAGACCTGAAAGAAGAAAAAGCTCAACAAATGCTTGAGTTAGGAGATTTTATAATTTTATAATTTCTTCAAATTATAATCCACAGATATATAGATATATATTCCTCTCAATATTATTTGTGTGAAAAAGATCTCTGCAAATATTGACCCAAATCCATCTCCATACAAGTGGCTCAGCAGGGGAGGTAATCATCACCGTTTAGAGGCGTTTACACTTTTTGATGGACCGTTGCATCGTTAACTTTACCCGTGCAGAAAAGGGAACATGAGGATCATCACTCACATCACGGTGCGCAGCGTCGAATGATGTGTCACCGTCCAAATACTGGGAGACATGCTTATTTTGTGTGGAGGCGGTCATTTGATCGTGACGGACGGAGAGAGAATGAAGACAAATGTCTCTGCTCTGCTGTGATGAAGGTGAGATCTGATCCAGAGGAGGTCAGAGTGTCTGAAGCCTGGAGAAGATTTGTAGGCAGCAGTAACTCTTGGCTTGTTTGCTGTACACACACGCTTTTACTCTAAACCCTCCCTGTTACACTGAGGGGGGTGAAAGGAGGTGCTTTACTTTATCAGTAGTCAGACCTCGCAGACCTGAGCACAAAGCAGACATGCATGTTTTATTTTTACCTTGTGAGTAACAGAGACAGACCTGCTGACTCTTCACCTCTCACCCTTCAGTTTCACGCTGATATTTTAGGCGACTCCTCGACTGTGTTGAAGCTGCTGACCTGCAGATAGAGACGTGATGCAAGACAAACTGCACATCTGTGTGAAGTGCACATTAGAGCATGTTAGCTAATCATTAGGGACTTAAAAAGAAAGGTTTTCCATATCAAAGTGTCCTTTGCAAATGTGTCAAGGTTGTGGTTTTCTGCTAGAGGCTGTCATAAGTTGACAGTTAAAGACACATTTTTTCTATACACTTTTTAGATCTTGGTCTTTTTTAACTGATTATTTTGACCAGGGGTCTCATTATAAACATTGTGTACGCACAAAACAAGTCCTAACAGAGGTGTACGCCACTTCCCACACAGAAGTTGTGATCTATAAAAACAGACTTGATGGGAGAAACTTTGACACAGTAAATTGGCGTTGGAGATGGTGAGTTGGAAGCCTGATTTATTGAGTAATTGTCGAATATTTTTTGGTTTACACAAGGTTTGGCCTTTGTCCATGTGTGTATTTTTAGTATGGATCCTACGCACTGTTTTATAAATGAGACCCCAGATGAAGGATATTAGTCATCAGATGTCTGGATCTTAAGTTATCAGAGAAACAAGCTGAGCAAACATCAGCAGCAACTCTGCTTCAGCCCCTGCTGTGCCAAACAGCATTGGAGAAAGACAGAATTTTAATTTAAAACTGCTTTATTCAGTGTTCATACTGGTTTGAATCACCAGGTTTGTTTGTTTTGGAGAGGAAGAGACCTCTGTGGATAATTCAGCTCACTGTAAAAACCTCCTGAATGTTTGGATTTTGTCATCAGCTTTTCAGCTGCATTAGTGCAAGCTTGGATAACAGCCCCTCTGCAATGTGCCAAACAGCACTGGAGAATCACTGATTTTAAACATGAAACTGCTTTATTCGTGTGTTTATCAGTTTCAGTCAGCTCGTCTGTTTGTTTTGGAGAGCAGGAGACCTCTGTGGATAATTCAGCTCCTGGTAAAAACCTCCTGAATGATGAACACTGAAGGAATGACAGCATTGCTCCCTTTTTTTGTTACTGTGTTGAGTGAGATACCCCGAGAACAGAAAATGACATATTGTATGTTTAAAGCTGATCAATATTTTCATATTGACAGTTATTGAACGAGAGATTAGAAGGTGCTGGTGGGTGGATTCTGATGTAACTGAAACCAGGCTAGCAGTTTCCCCTTGTTCCCAGCCTCTGTGCTAAGCTAAGCTAAGCTAAGCTAAGCTAACAGGCTGCTGACAGAGAGTGGTATTGATCTTCTTCTTACTCTTGTATTCCCCGAAATGCCAAACTATTTTTAGAAGACACATCAGCAGGTGCTTCTGGGGATCCTTTTAACAATAAACAACATGTTTATTATTGATCATGTGTCAATATTGTGTTTACAGCTTATTGCACTGGACCCGAGTGCCCGTCAGTCAATAATGGGTTTAAGAAGAGGGAGAGAGAAAATGATCTCAGGCTGCTGAAGCCTCGCGTTAGCTTAAAGTGTATTTTAGAACAGTGGTTCCCAGCTGGTGGATCACGGGTCCGTTCTGCATGGACCACAAGTGACTTAGTGACAAGTTTGTAAAAACACACTTTATTTTTAAGTACAGTGAATTTTCAGCATAGAGCTTTTATTTTCAGCTTCTGAACAGAGACAGCAATCTAGCCCGACGGCGTGGCCTAAAGCAGGTATGATGCCGAATGTATTCAACTGCGTGGACCTTGAACTAATGACTTTGGAGAAATCTGAAATAGAATTTTTTATTTCTGTATTTATTTATTTTGCACAAAAACAAGGACTCCTACTTTTCTCAAACCACAAATTTTACATCAGAGGCCAAATTCTCCATCACCATATAAATGAACACAAGAGGAGCTTTGGCGCTCTGGAGGCGGCGTTCAAGCTCAGACAAACAAAATTTCACCTTCTTCTGATATGTGAATCAAGTACGCAGGAGAGTCTCCATAATTAAGCTGATCGTCCAACACATTCTCACCCCGACTTGTCACATATCAACATTTGATCATGGACTTTCCACGTACAGATACGACGGCCAAGGTACCCTGGATGTGTTGATGTTCTGGGACGCGTGTCAACTTCAGCCTGTTACATGCATTGTCTGTTTTCAAAATACACTTCTGTTTTCATAGGAAATGTACAGTATGCATACAGTCTCTTTCAAAATAAAAGCACTATGTCAGTACAACAACGCAAAAAAGTCATGGAACCAGTCAAACTTGTAGAAAGTTTTGGAAAAGTCAAGGAATTTTGGTGTATTTAATGAAATTGTTAGAGTAATCATTTATGGATAACCATCCACGTAATGTAGACTAAACACTAAATTTATTTTCTTTAGTTGTTGAAGTATTGTAGCTCTAATATGCATTGATGTGTGACAATGTTTTAGTTACCATGGCGTACGTTTTGTCATTTTCTATCTGGGTTCATGTCTGCCTTCCTGTGTGCCAACCAACTGAAAATATGTTTGAACAGAGTTTGAATCTGATATGTTCAAAAGAACGTCAGGCGAGTGGGGCAAGAAAAAAAAACTACTATGGGTCCTTGAAAAGTCATGGAAAAGTTTGGAAATTTTGTCTGTGGAAATGTGTGGGATTATATATTTTTTAATCTCAGGACTGTGTTCTTAACATTCAAACGCATCACACTCTCTCTGTCTCCTCCCTCGTGTAGGACGACCTCTACATGTTTGGCGGGAAGCTGGAGGCAAAATCCGTGAACGTGACTGACGAGCTGTGGGTGTTCAACATCCCCAGGCGCACCTGGTCGCCACGCAAACCAGCCCCGCCTCCTCCCTACGCCCTGGAGGGGCACACCGCTCACGTGGTGGAGCTGGCCGACGGCGAGCCGGTGATGCTGATCTTCTTTGGCTACTCGCCAATCTACAGCTACATCAACAAAGTCCAGGAGTACAACATCAGTAAGTGCGGCTGCTGACTCTGCGCTCATCGATTGTTTTTTCTTCGGTGATTGTTTAATTGCTTTTTATTGATGGTAGTCAAACACAGAGACTCGTCGAGCTGTTGACATTTTCCAGAGGCCGCGCTCAGTCTTCACACAGGTCTTTGGGTTTTGACACAGACTCCTTGTCATGGTTGGTATTTTAAAAATTATTTTAAGATGGACCGGGCAGAAATTGGCACTCTGTGACTCTGCTCGTATTACTACAAACCTAGCAGCTGCATATAAAACACACAGTAGAGTACAATGGAAACACCACACAAGCTGTCGTCATGTTACTAACGATGCCATCCCACGCTTACATCATCCTTTATTTATTAAGCACACATGGCCTGAAGACACAGGCAACAAGTTCAAATGACTCGAGACTTGCATCTAATCAGGCAGCGCTCACACAGCTTTCTTATTTCAGCTTCTTATTTTAGATACCAGACTGAATCTAAGATTTACTCCTCAAACGACTCTATCCTAAAATCTTACATTTAATGTAAGATTGTTGAGTTTTTTAAATGTATTTTTTTGGCACCACAAGCCGAGTGCCATCTAGTTCCATTATACTGGTGAGAAACCAGACATCTCTACCGAGGCCGGGCGTTGTCCTGCACCAGGAGGAACCCAGGACCCACTGCACCAGCGCAGGGTCTGACAGTCGCTCAGAGGATTTCATCCTGGTGCCTAACAGCAGTCAGGGTGCAGTTGGCTATGACATGGAGGTCTGTGTGACCCTCCAAGGATACACCTCCCCCAACCATCACTGACCAGGCAGCGTAACGTTCACCACATCGTCTACAGACTCTTCCACGTCTGTCACATGTGCTCAGTGTGAACCTAGACCAAGACCAAACTAGAGAAGAATCAGTCAGGAAGGATAAGGAGAGAGCAGCTGTCTGTGGACACCACATGTAAAACCATTCCCCTTTTTGGGGGGTTGTCTTGCTTTTGCCTCTCCATTGCACCTGTTGTCACTTTGATTTGCACCAAAGCAGTTGAAACTGATTCACAATCACTTGTGCTTCCTGAATGGACACATTGATGTCCCTGAAGTGAAGAAAACCATTAACTGTTCCCTTCTTTTTTGAGCAGTGGAAATAGCACTACAGGAAAGAGGGACAATAGGTATATGCATTGAGTTTAGGGTGAAGCTGTCCCTTTAAAATGAAAGTAAGTTAGTATCTGGTAGAAAACTTGGCAGATGAGCGGAGGCTTTGGTTTTTGGAATGACATGTTTAACCCACACATGGGTGTAATATTTAGTTGTCCTCATACTTGTGGCCACTTTGTGCCCGTGTATTTATTTTTGTTTCTTTGTTTGGCCAGTAGATGGCAGTGTCACACAGTGTTGAAAACCAACAGGCAAAATGAGAGGAAAACACACACATGAACACACCGTTCATCAGACTCACAACGCACACACACACACACACACACACACACACACACACACACACACACACACACACACACACGGTCATTAAGCAGAGGTGGTACCCAGGCCGGAGAGTCTGGGAGAAGACAATGATTAATGAATTCAGCACATTCCCGCACTCTCCCTCCTCCCTGCCAGTCTGTGTTTCCATTTTTCTCCCTCTTCCTCCTCTACACTCTCTCATCCCTTTCTTTTCCTCCAGGCCTCAGTTTCTGACCCCCTCTGTCATCGCTCCTCCTCGGTCCCCGCCATCTCCTGCTCCTCTCCCTCACCTCTTCCTTCCTCCTCTCCCCTCATGTGTCTATCACTTTCATCTCCGGCCACCTCTATCTCCTCCCTCCCTCCTCCGTCTCTGACAGTGTCACGGCGTAACGCTGCACTGAGCATCATTAGGCTTCAGAGGGAGCGACTTAAAGAGTTGCAGCAACCTGGAAATGAACAGAGGGGAGTAGAAGCGGAGTGTAAATTATGAGGTAAAAGGATTTAATGACCACTCAGAGAGGCAGGTTCACAGCAATTAGCTGCCAGAGATGAGATAAGAGTTGACCTTCTACTTTCTTGTCGTCTTGTTCACAGTTGCCCCGTCTTCTATCGCCATTCCTCGCTGTTTCTCTCTTCCTTTTTTGCTCTTTATTAAAGTCTGTATTTGTGCCCCTGTGTTCTGCTGTCTGTTGTTGACTCTCTTGCCTTTACTCTTTCGGTGCTCAAGTTTGTTGGCGTGATGTTTTCATCAAGCAATAAGTTGCCAAAGCCAAAGAGTCAGACTGATGTTTGAGGTTTTGATAAAAGATAATGATACCCAGTGGACATCTTTCATACAAGAAATGCTGCACAAAGTGCTTTACAATGAGGGTACTATAATAGTTATAATGAACATAAACCAGACAAAGCAATTCAATATAAAAGGACATTTAAAGCAGTTTAAAACATGGATTAACTGATTCATAAAATCATAGAGTTGTAAAACTATAAATCAAGAGTTGCAGCAGTGTGAAGCCTAAAAAGAACGAGTGTCAGACTTGTATCAGGAGGTCTGTATTCTGTATGTATTCTGTGTCACAGTGTGTATAGAGTATTCTTCTTCCTCTCTGACTACTGGTTTCTATGGTGACTTGCCATATCACTTTGTGATCAGTCATCCTTGTTCTTTGCTACTTTTGCTTTTTTGTCCACTGTATTTTCTTTCTTTCTTTCTTTCTTAAAGTTTATTTTCTTGGTTCTGTGTGTTTCTTTGTCTTTTTGCTGGTTTGCAGAATTTCTCAAAACTTTTTGATGGAGTCCAGAAAGTTTAGTGAAAAGGTCGGCCAAGAGCCAGAGGAGAAAGTTGAGGTTTTTTTTTGGTGCCAGTAGCACCATCATGTGACCATGTGTAACAGCCTACACATATAAACCAAGTTCCTTTTTCCTTGTCTCCTTAAGTCAAGACAAATCTCTCACTGTAGGCCTGAAGGGAGTGTTCACCATTACACCCCAGTGCTGGTGATAGCAAACCAAGAACCAACAATTCATACACTAATTGTGACACAGTTTTACTCCAATCTCAAACAAGATGAAGTGATGACATTTTAATCCATTCATTCCAATGGGAATCTCCATTACATCCTATGTGCCCTTGAAACTCCTCCACTCCCTCTGAAATATTTTGGTCTGGAATTTGCCTCGAGTACATTAAAAACATTGAACTTTTGCAGTGGATTTCGGAGAGACCATATGACAGTGTGCTAGCTTAGCTAACATGCTATTTTTCTTCAGTTCAGTTGCCTGTGTTGATTGTCACATGAGTTTGTGTGATTAAAAATAATGTGTTTATCTAGTTTGAACACATTTTGAATCTGAGTAATGATATTCTAAAATCTGGTTATCCATTAAATACAGTCAGATCGTCATTATGACTCGTTTAGCCGTTCATACGCCTTTTTAAATACTTCACACAGCATGCTACATTTCTGGCAGGTCCTGTTTGTTTTTGTCCCAGTAAAGTTACATGTGCATAATCCAAACTACTGGATGATGGAAATTGGACAAAATTAGCCCCTCCCCCATGGCTACAGATAGTGTCTGCCCTTAACTTTATCTTGTATTGGAGTTATGAGTTATGAGTATGGTGAATGTGCTAGGAAAGGTAGTATCGGCATGGTCTCTAGCTGGAGCTCGCATGAATGGAGCCTGGGTTTGCTGAAGGTGGCAGTGCTGTTTGGGCTGAGAAAGCCTGTGAGTTTATCTTCTCTGACTCCCCTAACTTTAGCTAATATTGGAGTTATGATATGTAGCGTGTGAAACAGAGTATGGTGAAAGTGCTAGGAAAGGTAGTATCGGCACTGTCTCTACCTGGTGCTCGCGTGAACGGAGCCTGGGTTTGCTGAAGGTGGCAGTGCTGTTTGGGCTGAGAAAGCCATGCGTTGTTGGGTTTGTGCAGGGAGCAGTGAGACCTGGCATTAGGGAAGTGTCTCTGGGATGCCAGAGATCACTGTCTAGCCTCCTGGAGGTGTCGTGGGACCAACTAGAAGAAACACTGGTGAAAGGAGGTTCCCACCTGATGACCCCAAAGACATGTTAGTTATCACTGCTCACTGGTCTGTATAGTTAAGGCTTGCATTAATAGCTTATCATAGGGCTTAGGAGGTTATTCACTGAGTGCTGATCCTTTCTCTAGAGCACAAACTTCTGTTTATTTGAACTTCTATCAGATTTCTATCCATACATAAAGAAATGCACTTCCTTGCGTTGGACGCTAGTACATCCACAAATGTTGTTTGTTTGACCTTCACAAGATTTCCCACAATTATTTTAAGGATTCATGGCGCTGTAACTTGTTTAACATGAAGTGCAATAACACTTAAACATATCAACATAACATTTCATTTTGATGACATCAATTCTGAGAGATCCTGCAAAATGTTAAGGAATTAAAAAGTGGTGTTACACAGCAGCATGTTACATTTAATAGCTGGAACTCTGGAAATCCTCCTTGTACAATTCATTTCAATTAAAGTATAAAAGACTTACTTAGAGGGCTGTGTGGAGATATGCTCTCTCTGAGTGCTTTTTAGTTCACTGTGTGTCTCAGTTTCTCTCAGTGCTGCTCGTGCTCTGGGGGTTTACCGTTCCAGATGACGCCACGTTTTCTCAGGCTTTTGAAGTTCCTCCTCCTTCTCAGGCTTTTGTTTGTTGTGTTGTGTCTTTCCTTTATTGGGGGCTGCTCGGATGATGTAATCCCCGCCTGTTTTTTAATAAGATTTTCTATGCACCTGAATTCATCGGTATGCATCGCGCCGGTCTAATAAAGGGGTGCTTTTAAATTCAATAAAGTCTAATTTCCTCTGGCCTCTCTCACTGCTTGGCTCAGTCTCTTCTTTTCTCTTCCTCGCTCTGTCTCACCTCCAGAATTAAAAGTGCTCTGCTTTTTGGCACGACGCTGAAAAGACAAATCTGCCAAAGCATCAAAAACTTTTTAAGTGATCAGCTCTCATCTCTCTGCATGAGTATCTGGCATTAATCCAGCCTCTTTGTGCTCTCTGTGTCTCAGGGACGAACTCGTGGCAGGTCGTGTCTGCCGAGGGCGCCGTGGTCCAGGGAGGTTACGGCCACAGCAGCGTGTACGACAAGACCAGCGGCTGCGTGTTCGTCCACGGTGGATACAAGGCACTGAGCAACAACAAATACGGCCTGGTGGACCACATGTACCGATACCACGTCCACACAAGAACATGGTGAGAGCACAGAATGATGATGTCACTGTATTATATTGATGTCCACATGATGACCACATCAGCTGCCTGCATCACTGTGTCAAACCCGGTCATCTGTTATCTGAAGCGCTCATCTTGTCCAGGGTTGCAGAGAGCTGGAGCCAATCCCATCATGCACTAGGTCATAGGAAGCATGCATTCTGCGCAGGTCATCAGTCTTTGCAGAGCTGACACATATCGTCACACAAACACATTCACACTGATGAGCAATCTTACATCATTATGTGGAACTGTGACCAAAATATTTACCTGGCATCAGTTTCCAAAGCAGTTTTAATAGAAATATAAATCTATTATAACTGGATCAGATTTTACAGTAGGGATAAAATGTTACGCAGATTTTAGTTGATGTCAAACATACGTAAAGTTAGTGCTAGTCAAATGTTGCTTGCTTGGTTTGTGTGTGTGAGAGAGGAAAGAGTGTGTATCTCACTATCACTATCTCTCAATAAAGGAGATATATATATATTCATATTTTAAGAAGCTACAAATTAAATTCAGCCACAAAATAAGTCTGAGAAGCTGCAAATCAGAACACAAATACAGAGAGTTGTTAACTAGAGATGATACACCATCTCATCTAGTTGCATTGGAGTGAACCGGCAGGTTTTTAGAACATTGCAGAATGGCACATTGCAAGTAGTTAACTGTTTCAACTCGTCTCGTTGTGAATCTTTGGTCTGAACTGAGCTTCACAATGAGCTGCTTCCTTGGCTAGAAATGCTGTCGGTCAGAGTCGCTGTGGATTTAAGACTAATGTCATCATGGTGGCAATAGTAATACTAATTTGAAAAAGATGTCAGGCGCACACTGCAAAAATGTCTTCTTTTATTCAAGTACCAACGTTTGGACTAGACCGTCTTCATCAGGGTTTTACAAGACACTGAGCTACCAAACATTTTATAAGACACACAGGTGAGCTCTATGATGAGAGGGAGTGTATTCAATTACAGGCACATGCCATGGGACGAGCCGACAGTCAACACAAATTGCCACGCAGATGAAACAGGAAAAAAGCATGATATGATCAAAGCTCAATTTCCATTCATGTATAGTTTTAAGGATTAAAAAATACAAAATATAGACAATTCAAAAGTACATTTCAAAAACACTTGCATTCTTTTCAGTTATCAAGAAGTAGTAGACAATAAAAAGTATCATTATGTTAAATACAGCCAGATCAGGAAAGGAAAAATGCCTTTAAACACCACTGTTTCTTGAATAATTAATTCCTACAGGAGGGGGAGACTGCAAAAACAATGGTTAGGACTTTTAAAAAGACATCTAGATATATGAAACATAATTGTAAGTGATTAAGTAGAAAAATGTTAAATTTTGAATACAATTTTAGAGTTTTCTTCACCGGCAATAGTAATACTATCATTCACACTGCAAAACAAAACATGACAATGTTCCCGACATAAGAAAAATCATCATGTGCGTGACATGAAAGCAAAGTGTCAGGCGCCATTTTTTTTCTGTCAAAAATATGTCATTTCTGGCAAGCAGCACTCAGCATTAAAGGTGTTGCGTGCCCAAACCTTATTTCTCTTAAAAACAATGATGCAATTTAAACAAACCCTTAAAGGAGCAGTGTGTTAGATTCAGGGGGAATTAGTGGCATCTAGTGGTGAGGACTGCAAGTTGCAACCAGCTAAAACTTCTCCTGGATAGATTTCCTTCAGTGTTAATTGTTCAGGAGGTTTTTATAGGAGGCTAAATTATCCACAGATGTCTCCTCCTCTCCAAAACAAATGTTTCAGATGATTTAACCGGTAAGAACACTGAATAATGCAGTGTTAAGTTACAAATCAATGTTGCAGACGGGCCGCTAACCCAGCGCCTGTTAATATGTGCTCAACTTTTTCTCTGATAACTGTTTTTTACTGGGTGCCAAATTATCTGCAGACATCTCCTCTTTACCAAAACAAATGGACTTGGTGATTTAAGGGAGAAAAAACACTGAATAAAGCAGTTTCATATTCAAAAAATCAGTGTTTTTCGAAGGCTCCTTGCGGCAGAGGAGCTGTTAACTACGGCAGTCGAGGTAGAACTAGGTAGACGAGATCAGCGTGCTTGTGTCAAAAAGAGGAGAGGAGTGTGAGAATAGACGGATCTGACAGGAGGTCTGACCTCAGGTGACCCAAGGCAGATGGATGGGTGAAACAGGACGCTGGGCTCTATCACTCTCCCCTCCTTTCACATGTGCACACACTTGTAGACAGTAGCATATGCTCACATGTACACACACACACACACACACACACACACACACACACACACACACACACACACACACACACACACACACACACACACACACACACACAACCTGCTGTCTCTCCATGGCTCTCACTTTCCAGATGGAATTTGTTGTCGGAGTCAGGTGTCACTGGAGCTGCAGGACTTTTCAGATTCCCAGACCCAAACGTTTGTGGGTATTCCAGCTGTTCTGTTCAGCTACAGCCCAACGTAAAGATCAATCCACCCTGTCAGCAGCTCTGTTTGTGCTGCTTTTGAGCTAATATACAGTGATAGCATGTAGTGTGCCTCACAGACTGGGTGCACACACATGTAGAAACACCTCTTGTGAGATTTCTGCAGTCCAGCCAGATCGATAAAGTATTTACCAGGGTTGAAACCAGTGTTTGAGAGTGCACATGCCTTAAAGCATGCGGCAAAGATGAGACTTCCATCTGTCTTTTGACTATGAACTGCTAACCCCCTCCCTCCCCCCCCCCCCCCTGCAGGGTCTGAAAGGTGGCTCTGAAGTTTGCAGCTTCACTCGTGTCAAAATGAGTCGAAACATCCAAAGTAGCTATTAAAACAACTATTGCAGTGTAACCCACATTTGTGCGCTTAATCTGTATATCCGGGATATTCCATAGCCCTCATAGTCTTGCTGCAATACATCTAAGAACACTGCTCGCACGTCCTTAAACTAAAGGTTGAGCATTATTTTTTTGTGGCTCCGTTTTTCCCATTTGTTCCTTTAAGAACTGTCAGTTATCAAAGTCTGAGTCGAGTCGCTGCAGTAATTGAAGAAGCCACAGAGAGCCTCTACAGTTGGTGTCTGAAATGTGACCTTTGACCTCAAAGAGGTCATACGTAACAGACTGAGACCTCCTACAATGTCTGTCATGAGTGTTTCTGTATGTTTGCATGTGTGTGTTTGTGTGTGTGTGTGTGTGTTCTAGTCCCATGAAAGAACAGTTGGTATGAAGGGCAGTCACCACAGGCCAGGTCACACACCCAGACAGACGCCATCAATAACATGGCACCATGGACACACACACACACACACACACACACACACACACACACACACACACACACACACATAACTGACAAATTAACACTTTCCTAATATGTCTCCCTCTGCTGAGTTGCACTCTGTCCTCTGTGTGTTTGTCTCCGTGTGTGTGTGTGTGTGTGTGTGTGTGTGTGTGTGACGTGTGTGTGTGTGTGTGTGCAGGTTGATCCTCGGGGAGAGCGGCATAGCGCGGTACCTCCACTCAGCGGTGCTCCTGAGCGGCACAGTGCTGGTGTTTGGGGGTAACACGCACAATGACACATCGCTAAGCAACGGGGCCAAGTGCTTTTCTGCTGACTTCCTGGCGTACGATATCGGTAAGAACACGTCCTAAACAATCACACACACACACACACACACACACACACACTGAATCTGGTTCTACAATATGTTTTGCAGCAGATGTCACAAATATTAGGCCAACTTTTACAGAAGTCTCAGTTTCAGTTTTCCTCTGTCACTATTAAAGTTCCTCTCCAGACATCAAGTTTTTGTCATGACAAAACCCCACATCTGCCTTGAGATGGCTTCTCTACAACTCTACACCTTCACCTCATTTCGTATGCACAGATCTGTGAGTATGGAAATGAGTCCTGCCCCTCAGCCACTCGCCAGCATACCTGCTCACCTTCAGCTCCGCTCATCAAACACACAAACCTCAATCCAATTTCCAGAGACAAAAATTGGCATTGCATGTTTCTACAAACCACTGATGAATTACACTTGCATGTTATTATGTAGGGGATACATTTAATCTTTATCTTTCAACATTGCTGTGATTAACATGTGTTTAGGTTTAGGCACAAACACCACGAGGTGAAGGTTAGGAAACGATCATGCTTTGGCCATTTAATAAGAATATTCTTCCATGTAAAGTTTTAAAGTTTAACCGGGGCTCAGCAGGACGTTCAGCGTGACAGTGGCATTCATGTGACTTAGTAAACAAGCTAGGTGGAGCTAGAAACACGACACAAAGCTGCTATTTGGTTGGTTGCTGGTATTTGGCTGGTTCCAAAGGTACTGGACTGAAAGTGTTGGAAAACAACGGAGTGGTGGGAACGGGGCTTTTGTTGACTAGGAAGGAGTAACCTTTAACACTGTCTCCCGAGATCTAGCTCTGATCTCATGACTCCAGTCCACCTTGATAGCCCCATACTGGTGTCATCTCAATCAAATTTCTAAATGTTGTGTTGTTGCCACTGATTCTCTGGTGTGAATCAGAATGTTGCAGCAGCAGCATTTGACGAAATGCCCGTAACGTTGCATACTGTATGAAGAGAGTCAGAGGAAGAGAAGAGCTTCGTATCAGAGCCAAAAGATAGCAACACACGAATCATCTGAAAGACAAAAGAGTCTGTGAGGGAAAAGTGTTCAGACACAGAGGCTGCTGTACTGTATAGGTAGAGAGTGCGGATGATTAAGGATCCCATTACAGGCCACCCAGTCGCACCATAGACCAGATGGCATGAGGATGTTTCTGCCCCTCGACAGGGAGGGAGGAATGGAAGGATGAAGGGAGCTTTGGGAGAGGAAAAGAGGGATTACACCAACTCTTCACAGGAGAGAAACAACAGGGAGCACAGAGATTAACAAGAATGGAGACAGAGGGAGGGAAAAAGAGCGATGGATGTGTATGCACGGAGGAAGGTGCTGTTTGATGCAGAAGACAAAGAGGAACACAGAGAGAAACAAAAGCTCAGTGGGTGAAGCTGCCATGTCCTTGTAACATTTTGTATCTGTAGGTGGAGCGGTAGCTATTCTGCATCATCCACAACATATCCAGCCACAAGCTGGAGGTGGGGTGTATTTCCTGGTGCCTCACGTTGTTGTGCTGTTGGTTGCAGTAACCAAGGTGTTGCAGAGGTTTAAGGACGTTTTTGGCGTCTTCCTGACAAAATCAAAGTAATGGGAATATTTCCAGCCGCGAAGGTCAGCGTTTCCAACTAGCTTTATAGGCCCAGTGTTGCAGCAGCAGTGCCAGTCATCTGGGTAATTTCAAACTTTGGAAGTAGAGCTTTTTTTGCTTCATGCAACCCTAACCCACACGTCACATGTATTCAGTATCTCTTAATGATCTATGCTCGAGACATATTTGCTGTCGCCATCTTGAATTTTTTGGAGCCAGAAGTGATCGTATTTAAACATGAGGGTGGAGCTAACCCTAATGCTAGGTGCGAACTTGGTCAGCAAGATTAAGTGTGACAATGCTAATTAATTTCTGTTGTACATTCATCATGTTGATCTGTTCTGCACACACGACATCTGCATCTGCAGTGGCGGCTGCTGGTCTTTCAAACAGGGGAAGCTCACCTTAAGTTTACATGATGAAATGTGTCATATAGTAGCGAGGCAGTAACTTATAAAAGGAGCATTTAATTAAAGCCGTTTTTCAGCCACACTCATGCCATAGAGCCACAGCAACACACACATCAAAGATTTTCAGATGGGTTTGAAAATGAGCTATATGGCTCATGGAAATAAGGAACTCCAGACGGCACTCTGTCAGAAGACTCCACTCACAAATATCTGCATGGGACTGAGCTCGAGATGCAAAGCGCTGTCAGTCACAAAGAGGTTCAGCCTTTTAGACGATTCCTCCAATCATCACGCAGACACCTAGCGTCCTCTCCCACCTACCGCTCCATTAGGTCCCAGGGAAGCTGAGCCTCCCTGGAAGTGACGATTTTGTCGCATTTATTCAATGAGTGTCTCGCTTTGCTGCATGAAAAACGCTGCTCAGCGCTGTCTAATCAGAATACTTGGAGGCTCCGCGTCCACTGTGCTGACAATAGAATGTATGACAGGGAGGGCACGTTTGAAAACTGGTGGCATGTTTAATGCAATGTAAATTCTTATTTTAATGAAAATTCAATAGTGCATATTTGACCATTTTTTGAAATTTAAGGGGAAGTTCAGCCTCCCTTGTTGTCTCAGAGCAATCAACCCTGATTGCACGTCTGTCCGTTCTGGAAGAGCGATCCCTCCCTTTTCCCCATTAAAGGTTTTTTTGGGGAATTTGTCCTTATCTGCTGTGAGGGTCCAAAGGACAGAGGGATTGTGATTTGTGAAATTGGGCTGTACAGATAAAATTTAATTGAATTAATGCTAATTTTCAATAGTGCGGGGGTCTTCAATGTTTTCCTCTACTACATACACTGCATACAACTGAGTTGTACTTGAAATAATTCCATGAATACTTTCAGGTCTTCTCTCAGATGCTTGAGTTTGTTATTTATTTCTGCTGTGAAGTTGGGCATTTTAACATATGAGGATTGACACGTTTTTAGAGCATTCAATGGCGATTCAAGAAGCTGCAGTTTTTGGCACTTCTGTGAGACTGAAGAACTCTATCTGCTGGAGACGCCCTTTGTATGTGGTTAAAAGCTGCAAAAACTGAACCTTAATTTACCAAATTTGGCCAAAAAAGTGGAAGACCATTTTAAAAACACGATCAAGCTTCTGTATTTCTGGCAGCATTCAGCCCACGGTCGGTCCAAATCCGTCTGCCCTCCCCCTCTTCCTTTTATATTCCTCGTCACTGTCTGCTGTAAATTATATAATAAGGGGGAAAATGCCAGAGAGGATATTGGTGAGATAAAGCAGTGAATGCGAGGAGGCAATAACAAGAAATAAGAGAGCAGAGCATTGAGGAAGGAGAGAGGGATATACACAGAGCGGGAGAGAAATAAACAGTAAATGAAGGAGGGATTTAGGGAGAGAGAAAGAAGCACTGATGATGGTGGAAGAGAATTACCTTATAACAATAAAGGTGTGCCAGGATAAAGCAGGTAATAAGCCTGTGAATAAAAGAAGAAATCAAAGGTGATAAACAATAAGCATTCGTTTACAGAGTGTCTGTCTGAGAGAAGTTGGAAACAACATCGTGTTCAGTGCTTCTTTTTCTTTGTGTCCCGTCAACAATCACAGTGAATGTGTGTATTTACATGTCCCTCAACCCTGCGCTAATACACCCCTGTCTTTATAAATATCATCATTTATTCATTATCGCTCATATCTGCAGATCTGCACAACTTTATTGTCCACTAGCAACCTCTCTGCTTCACCGCAGGGACGCAGGAGGGGAGGGAAGGAGGGAGGGGGGTGATGGTTAGGAGAGGAAAACAAAGGGAAGGAAGATGAAGAGTGGTAGCATGAGCCGGGGAAAAGAAGATGCTACAGTGAGAAATGTTTGTTATAAACACTACGCAATAAACGGGGCTCTGCATGTCTGAAAAAGGATTTGTATTGTATTAGTTTTGTGTTTGAGTTTCTAATTCTGGCTCTGATACATATAGAAATAACCTTTGTCAGTACAAAATACAGTTTATGCCTTTGTTACGGTGATAGCTGTGACCAGGGGCATTACGTTTTTGGGATGTCTTTACGTCCATCCGTCCCATTTATTCTGAACGTGATATCTCATTTCTTAACATTTGGCATAAACATACACTTTGACTCCACTGTGTACTAATTATATTTTGATGATCAAAGGTCAAAGGTCAAGATCAATGTGACCTTGCATCCGTCTCATTTTTGTGAGCAAGACATCTCAACATTGCCTTTAGAGAGTTTTTCCAAAGTTGGACATTGACTTCAATGAACTGATTAGAATTTGGTTGTAAATGGTCAAGGTCAGTGTGACGTTGAATTCTCATTCTGGTGAATGCCATATTTGATTAGAATTTTTTTGGTCCAAGGTCAAGGTCACCGTGACCCCATCTGTTGTCTTCTCTTGACGGCAAAATCTCACAAAAGAGCACAAAACATCCACTTGGATTTAACAATAAACTGATTAGGTTTTCAAGGTCAAGGTCACTGTGACCTTCCGTTTGACGTGAACACAATATCTTCAGAAAGCCTTGAGGGAGTCGCCTCACATTTGTCATAGATATCCACTAGGACTCAAGACTGAACTTATAATTTGCTGGTAAGAGGTCAAAGGTTAAGGTCAGTGTGACCTCGCATCCCTCTCAATTCTCTCATTCTCTTCTTGAACAATGTCTTGAGGGAGTGTTTTCAAAATTGGGCATATACATTAACTTTGCAGTCAAAAATGAACGGATTAGAATTCGGTTATAAATGGTCAAGGTCACTGTGACCTTGTATTCTCATTCTGGTGAATGTGATATATCAAGAATACCTTGAGAGGGTATCTTCAGATTTGTCACAAACATGCACTTAGACTCAATGATGAAGTGATTTTAATTTTTTTAATCTAAGGTCAAGGTCACTGTGACCCTGTCCATCTCATTCTCTTGAACGCACAATCTCAAGAACACCTTGAGGTTTTACTTTTGCTTTGAGAGTTTCCTCAAAGTTGGCACAAACGTCCACTAGGACTCAAGAATGAACCGATTAGAATTTGGTGGTCAAGGTCACTGTGACCTCCCCAAACATGTTTTTGGCTGTAACTCAAGATTTCATTCTCTAATTATGACAAAGTTTTACACAAATATTGAATGGGATATGATGATGAAGTGAGATTTTATATCCAACAAGTAAAAGGTCAGCTTCACTGTGACATCATCATGTTCTGCATAAAACACTTTCCTGGCCATTAGTCAGCGTCATATCTCAGGAACAGAAGGGGAGACATTTGGTCAGATACTGAATCGGTGACTCTAATCTTGAAACTGTGCTGATTGGTTAGATCAGTGTTTTAACAGACATGGATGTAAACTGTTAATGCTTTAAAGGTTTGCGGAGGCGTGCAACCACAAGGCAGTAGTTCTCGTTGGTAACTACACTCTGGAGTGACACACAAGTACCCCCATCCTGACACCCTAATCAGCAGGGCGACATCATTTATCAGTGCCTGCCACCCGATGGGATCACCTCAGTCTCTGTTGCAGCCATGTTCCTGCCACAGTGCTGCTGATGTGTGTTGACCATCTGGCAGTCAGTGTTACGTTCACAGCACTTGCTTTTTTACTTTCAGCAGTATGTTAGCTGCATTATTAGCAGACCAGTCTGTCGTGTGACTTTTCCTGATACACTTTTCTTACTGTGGTTCTGCGAAACAATTCCCTGTAACCCACAGAGGGTTTATGTAGAGTTTAACTCATCTGCTGAGAGAAGTCTTCCAGTTACCGGCTCTTTTTTACTTTGCTAAACTTCCTCCTTGGCTGCTTTCCAATCATCCTCTGCTAACTTTAGATAAGTCTGTTAAATTCTCACTTGTCAAAGTTACATTTGTCAACTTTATCCATTGTCAAACTGTTGTTATATTTTGCTTTCTGACAGTTAACTCTTTACTTTCTGTTGCTTTCACTGAAAAAGGGCCAGTTGAGACAATAATTACATGATTCAGAACCCAAAGACAAATTTGAAAAAAGTAATGCTTTATCTTACAGATAATTTCCAATCACTTGCAGTATTTTACATATATAATAATGGATCCTAATAGGAATAGTCGGGTCAATACATATCACTTCTGGATATGTGAAATGGTTTCAATACTTGTTTTTTGCAGTATTAATACACTGGTATGCACCTTCTTGCTCTTTCTTATTTTCAGTGTCAGTGACGACAGTCATTCTGCTGTTCTCTGATACTAACCAAGAAAAGAAAAGAAAAGTCGTTATGGTCATATTTTAGCCTTGTTAAAAAAACTTATTTAATCTCCTCGATTACAGTTGCTATCAAAAATGGTATGGAATATCTATATTAGCATATTTTTTGAGGTATTGTTTCCAAGTTAGAAATCCCAGTATCCCAAAAATAGTAGTTTGTAACTTACTGTTAACCTTTCCTGGAAAGAGTTATGCAATATGGTAATAATTATAATGGAAAATGAGGAATTCTTCACGTGTGCAGTTTGCCCCACAGCCATTTAATATATCTCAGTATTAAATTACAAAAATGTTTGCATGGTTCTGTTTAAATAGATCTGAAATAAGAACCATGATAGCCAGAGCATTCATTCTTATAGCTAAAGCTTTGTCCTCCCTCTCATCATGTCTTGACTATATGTTGCTTTACCTTATGTGCAGTGCAAACACAGTATTTTGCTGCCATTATGCCGGAATTTTCTGTTTTGCGGCAGAAAGCTTAAGTGTCTCTGTGTCATCACATTGTACACTCGTAATGACTTCACTGCATGTTGAATCCATCACGCCTTTGTACTCTGCTCATAAAAATGAGCAAATCTCCAAAACCAAATGATGAACATAGCTGATATAACTTATCAGGTGATAGGAAATATTTTGTTTATGTTTCTACATTTAGAAAGCTTTTGGATCAGTATGTTTTGTTTTTGTATTTTGTAAAATCTGCTGGGAAAACATGTCCGTTTTTAAAGACATATTCAAATGCTTTTATTTATTGTTATGGTTTAGGTGAAGTGCAGATTTTAGGGATATCAAGCAAGTGTACATACTCTAAGAAATGACATCACAGTAAGCACCAGTGTACGCACAGGCGACTGTTTCTGTTGCAGAGTTCAGAGAATAATTTTGCTTGGTGGAGTTTATGAGCAGCTGCTAATGCCCACATGGGAATTAACTGCAACACTTTAAATAACTCTGATATTTTCACTTCACAAATGTTGAATTTAAACTTACCTGTAGTGTTCAGTCAAAGTGGAAACTTCTTTGTGTTGAAGCAGACACATCCCTTCTCAAGTTCTTAAAAATAATCTATTAAAAATACTAATTGCAGGTATGTATACTGTACTTCTCCTCTAGCCATTTCCAGGAAATACACAGTTTCTTTCAAGAGGGTTATTTGGAATATTGAAGGAAATTTGTAAGAAATGAAGGTCCTCCTAAAATAGATCATCATTTCATGTTCCTCTAAATAACAATTTGCTTGTAGAATGTAAAGGTTTCATTTCCTCTCCTCTCCTCTCCTCTCCTCTCCTCTCCTCTCCTCTCCTCTCCTCTCCTCTCCTCTCCTCTCCTCTCCCCTCCTCTCCTCTCCTCTCCTCTCTCTCCCATCTCTCCAGGAGATAATTAATTAGTTCCACCTGTAGAAGTCACTTCTCTCCATCCCTTGTTTGGTCTTTATTTGCTCCTCTGTTTCTCCCTGCCTCCGCGCTCACAGCGAGCGGAGAGGTTTCGAGCACTAATTTGTTTTTGTTTTGGCGCGCTAACCTTGGAGGGGCGACGCAGCGTTATTAGCTTCTCCTGCTCTTCTGCTGCCACACATTAGATTCAGGTCGACACGGAAGGCACTTTTCATTTGGATTTAATTCTCCCTCTCACCCTCCAGCTCTCCCTCCTCCTCCCCCACTCCCCTATCCTCCCCTCAACCCTGCCACCCTCACACTTCTAATTAGATTTGGGGGGAAAATGAACTCTGATTAAAAACGCAGTCCTCTCCAACTTGACACACCACAGGCACACACCCACACACTGTCTGCTGCACGCAAACACACACACCTGACACACACATGGCACAGCCCACTGAAAAGCCCAGGGCAAGCTAGGAGCTTGTTTGGAAGATGTTGGGAGCTGTGATATATTGGAGGAGCAAACAGTGGCTGCCGCTCAAACCTCCTCCTCCTCCTCCTCCTCCTCCTCTTCCTCCGCCTGCCCTTCTCCATCAAGTCCTCCATTAGTGCAGATCAGATCAAACTGTCAATCAGCCCAGCCCGCCTGCCTGCTTCGATCTGGTCTCATGATTTCTCTCTCTGTCCCACCATGCATTATTAACACAGATTTTCTCATATCCTGAGAGGAAATTAAAATCTGCGTTGATGTGTGTGTCCCTGTATATATGTGTGTGTGTGTTGTGGCTGATAAGTATCTGTCGAGCCTGCAGTTCTTTGGACAATTTGGCAGCTTTAATCTCAGGGTGGTTGTTAGGATGTGTGTGCCCAGTGCTGCCAGGAGATGAGATCAAAAGTCAGTGACACTGTTATCCCTTTTTTTTTTTTTTTTTTTTTGTTAAGAAGTAAAAGTTTAAAGCTGTGGGTGGAGGTGTGAGGTCAGGCGTGGGGGGGCTTTTAAAACTTGCAACGAGGCTTTTGATCCACATGAACAAATCAGAAGCCGAACACTGGCGCTGTCACTAAACTCTCTGAGGTCAAACCATCTGTAAATGCACTGAAACAACAGAGGATACACATGAGAGCACATGCAGTTTTCAAAATAAGGTGTCAAGTAGAAAAGAAATGTATGAAATAAGATTTATTTGGATTATTGGATCACAAAATACCAATAAATATTAAGGGATGTTACGTGTAGTTAACACACTTCATGGTTGGGTTTGGCTTTATAATCTTACAGGATGCAGACACCGGCCTCCTGGGTGAAAGTCAGTGGTTGTTGGACACATCCATCACCCTTCCTGCCTGCCCTACTCGGACTTCCTCTGCCTTAATTTTTGCTGTTGTCCCACTGCGTTTCCACCTAATGCCACCAGGCAACGTTACAGAATAATGGCGACCAGTCACTTTACATTTGGTCCGAATTTGATCACTTCTGGCTTCGAAAAACCAAGATGGCGATGGCCAAAATGCTGAACTTGAGGCTCAAAACAGAGTCCACAAATCAGTGGGTGAGGTCAGGGTAGCTACATCCATTATTGTATACAGTCTATGCTCCACGCCTTTACTTTGTGCCCATCACTATTCCCAGTGTGAGCAGAAGTCTAGTGCAGCAGAACTCACCAATATGAGTGCAGTGCCCAGGGATAATGGACAGGGGCATGAGGCAGTGTATCCAAACTCCTTCAGCTCAACACCAACTTGCAAATGCACCTGTCTATCTATCTATAGAAAAAACCTCTTGAGATTAGATTAAAGATCTCTTTTTCAAGACTGTCCTGGCAGAGACAGGCAGCAACATTGGTTACAGACAGACAACATAGAACAAAAAATAAAAAAATGTACAGCTCTAAAACAAACAATATAAAACACCAAATGAGTGGAAAATTAAATATACTTCAATAAGTATGTTTTCTTTAGTGTATCATCACCTTAAGATAAGAACTGTGCATTTATATGTACATACAGAGAAGGTCCTCATCTATGGTGATCGCTATGTTGCATAGCCATGTTCCTACAGTAGCCCAGAATGGACAAACCAAACACTGGCATTGGATAGGGCCACCTGTGTTTTCCCTTCGGCCACAAAATTAGCTGCGCTTTAAAGCCAAGAATGCTGGAGAAATACAGAATTCACAGTGTGAAACTGCTTTATTCAGTGATTTCTATGGTTTAAATGTGTGGTCCATTTGTCTCAGTGAGGAAGAGACCTCTGTAGTTAATTCAGCTCCCAGTGAAAACCTCCTGAGCAATGAACACTGAGAGAATTCTAATAGGGAGAAGTTTCAGCTGATTAGCCACAACCCTCCTCGATATCTGCCACTTAATGCCCCTAAATCTTACACACTGCACCTGTAACAATGTGTTAGTTTGTTTACTGTGAAAATAAATACTTTTAAAACAAACTCTAAAGAGGATCAACAGATAAGACAACTGGGACTGTTTTCAAGGAACAGGCCACAGTTCTTTGACTTCCCAGCTCTCATGAAACTTATTTTAACGTGTGTCAAGTGCCAGAGGTGAAACATATTTCACACACCATGTGCTTCAGATGGAATTTAATTGTCACACAGCAGCACACCTAAGCAGAGGTGAGACTTTGATACAGGGCCTCGCAGGTTGAATGAAAGCAGAGCTGACAAAACAGCAGTGTTAATGCAAGATATTGAAATAGATTCCACAAGGATATCACAGATTTAAATCTCCAGACTGACTCGGAAATGTCAAATGTTAATAACGGCAGCAGCTGTCTCGCATATAGTTCAGCAGGAGCTTTAGCCTTTTACCTGTCAACTTTACAACCTTTTTATACCATCTAACATTTGTTATTGTATCAGCTTCTGGTGTCAGGTTGTGTTCAGAACATTTTGTTCTGTGAATGAAAAACTAAAAGATTTACTTCTGACTTTTAAGCATAGAGAGTTTTGCTCCCTGAGTCATGTCTCTCAGGCAGCACGCTCCGGTGTGTGCTAGAAATGTCAGCCTTCAAAAATCGAATTAAGCTTCCTCAGTTGGTGCTGATCACTGGCATTGGACTTACACTCACCAGCCACTTTATCAGGTGCATCTGTTAGACTGCCTGTTTTGGCTAATAGTCATTCACAATGAAAGTTAAGGCAGCAGATATCTGAGTAGCAATTTGTTGTTGAAGGAAAAAAGCATCAATTTGTGGTGTTGTATCAACGTAGTGCTTTTATTTTGAAAGAGACTGTATCAGAAATGAAAACAGAAATGTATTTTGAAAACAGACAATGCATGTAACAGGCTGAAGATGACACTGTGTCCCAGAACGTCAACAACCAACACACCCAGGGTACCTTGGACGTCATATGTGGACGTGGAAAGTCCATGACCAAACGTGAACATGTGACGAGATGAACTAAGTTTCAAAATAAAAAACTGTTCCTTTAACAGTTCTCACGAGAATATGGAAGATATCCACAATTTCTTTAACAACGACAACAACGAAGAATAAACATGTCATTACTGAAGGAACACACGCTCAGGTGTCAGCTCTGCTTGATTGTATCAGCATCACCTAGTTGGTATGTTAATACAACTGACCTTTAACCCCTGCTGGTGATGAGCTCATTGCTCTTGGCGCTGATTAGAACGACCCCCCCACCTCTTCCCATCCTCTCACCGTGTCCTCTGCCGCATCCCTCGCTCTTAAACAAGCGCTCCCAATTAGCACACCGCTTAACGAGGTCGTTAGCAACCTGGCGTCCCCGAGTCCCCGACTCTACCGGCCCTGCGTTTACATTCAGGGAAGGCTCATCTGGCTAAATGGCACATTTACACTAACTCACCGCAGACTCACACACACTCACAGTCATTTCCATATGAATATAATGGGAGCACGTCGGGGTCATTAAAACATCAGAGAGTTGTAAAACCCAAATAGTAAAATACACAGAGCTGATAGCTTCAATGATAACCAGACAGAGAGAGGGGAACTTTATGATGATATTTGGTGGTGTGAAGTGTTTTATGAAGTCATCTCCCAGATTACTGTCCCTATCTTCTCCGTATCGCCGTAATTTAATGTGAAAAGGTTAGCATAATGAGTTCTTATTCCTCAGGATGAAATGAAGGGAGGGGGTTGAATTGTGGGTCGCCCTGCTCAGTTCTTTCTCCTCACAAGCAACAAATTGAGAAATGATGTGTCACTCAATATGAGACAAAATAATATCAAATAGCATCGTTTAGGCCAAGGGAATTTTACAATGATATTTAAGACAATAGAGCGTTAGAATTCAATTCCAGGACACAGCAAATGTACTTCTTATCAAAACTTAAATCAGCATTAGAATTACTGTATTTTATTTTCTACACTAACCGTATATTCCGCAAGTTTAAACCGCAATTATGTTCCAAACAAACACACACACAAAAAAAAATATTGTAATGGTGGATTTCTGCTCTTAATGCACTCATAAATCAGTAGCAAAAAGTGAAAGAATACTTTATTGTGTGTTATTTTTTCTGTCCATTCCAATGGATGAAGAATGTACCATGCTCTTCCTTCTGGCCTCACAGTCAACCCTGCTTGTTGAAAAAGGGGGCGTGGCTTTGCCGCAGTCCACCTTAGATAATGTGAAACACTGTGATTGGCCAGTAGACACCCAATCAAATAAATCTGTGCGTTTAGGTGAAGCAGGCCCTCGGGAAGTGTGACAGGCTTTGGTACTGCATGTCTGGGCTCTGTCATGCGATGCCACTGGGATCAGAAAAAGACTTTTCCATAGACTTACATTGGGAAAGAGACGTCTTCAGTGTCACTACCCCCCAGAAATTACTTGTTTTACTATCAAGGTATAAACCATAAATTCAGATAACATTTGGAAAGTATAAAAGACCTGCAAGATTAAATCATTTTATTCAAGTTAGCAGAGCGCTGAGCCAGAAGTCAGTTGTTTGGCTGGCGAAAGTTGGCTGCTCAGCCGTGCTTGGTGGCTGTAAGACTCTTGCGTGCCTGTTCTGAAATGGCGCCGGTCATCCGGGTAATTTTACCTCGGACGTAGAATGATTTTAGCTTCAAGCGCCACTGAGCAACTGTCATAGGAGTGAACGGTGCCCTGCTGCTGATGCTGTATCCAGGTCTCTCTATACGTCCATGAGGATGTTATCAAAGGTCTAGGCATCCTAAAAAAGTTATATCCATTGGAGAAGAAGAAGAAGAAAGATGGATGATGAGTCCTGGTTTACCTTTTGCATTATTGCTTACAGAATAAATAGGTGTTCAATAAAAGCATCTGGCAGTGGTCAGAGACGCTGCACACCGTCCTCTGTCTGCCTGTCTCTTCTTGACTTGACCTTTTGCAGTTTCTCATTTCAGTCACACTGACGTGAATATATTGTATTTAAGCCACTTGTGTCTGTGTGTGTGTGTGTTTCTCTCCAGCCTGTGACGAGTGGACCATCCTCCCCAGACCAGGGCTGCACCGGGACACCAACCGCTTCGGACATTCTGCCGTGGTTAGCAACGGGTGAGCTCCGTCCTTATTCTTTTTAAACACCACTCATCTCTGTAAAATATCTGGTACACTGCATGTCTGAATTTGCTGGAGATTCATTGCCTTGCTTATGAACACTTCAGCAGAGTGTACTCGCCATCACTGATGTTTAAATCTGTAAATCTGCTACATAATCCACTAAACTACTCAATTATATATATGCAAATAAAACAATGAACTGTGCATTATTCCTGCATATTTTTACATGTCCTTGATGTCTTCCTGCTGTGTCCTCTAAGTTTTGGAAGCACTGGGAGTCTCGGTTGATGTTCCTCTCTGCTTTTCCCTTTCACAGGTTGCGGTTTTGTTGTGTCGATTGTTTATGGATTGATCTCTTCATCCCGATGTTATATTTAGTTTCAGTTTACACTTCTGTTGTCACTTCTTCCTCTGCTGACATCTCTGTAGCTCTCGGTGTAGAAACTTGGGCTGCCACATCACCTCCTGTCTATACGGGGATGTTTCTCTCGCTTTACTTTCTCAGTAACTTTCTTTATTCATTCTGCGTATGGATACAGTGCACATATGCTCTATATATTTCTCTCTCATGTCAAAGGCTCTATTTCCACCTCTCCCATATTTGAGTGTTTCTCTGTATCTTGCTGGCTTCATTCACACAGAAAAGTTCGTCAATAATATTCTTCCATACTGGTGCTGTGGTTTCTACAAGAATCGTAATGTGGGTTTTGAATCGCTGGATTGTCGATCCGACGTCACCAGGGTTTCTTGGATAATTATATTTGATGAACGTTGGATCCTTTGAATCAAAGAGTAAAGCCCAGTTGAGACCAACGATTCAAGATTCATTCATAAAGTTCAGCTCTGTCTTTGAAAGGATCTCAACACCTCCTCATCTGTCTTCATCTCTGCAGTCATTCCTTGTCTCTTGAAGACTCGTTGTATCTTTTGCTTTGCTGCTTTCGTCGATAGCTACAGTACAGGTGTCTGTTGTGATTCCTTGTAATTCTCTCCATCTCTCCTGCAGCTCCATGTACATCTTTGGAGGTTTTTCGGGCCTCCTTCTGAACGACGTGCTGGCCTACACCCCGCCGTCCTGCCAGGCCTTTTCTACCCCAGCTTCCTGTGCTGCTGCTGGACCGGGCGTTCGCTGCCATTGGGTCAAAAGTGGATGTGTCCCCTGGGAGCCAAAGGCAGCCGAGAACATTTTTCCTGCTCCTTTTTGTCCTGCACGACCTGGTAAGTTACACTGAGGTCCTGTCTGCACAGCTGATTCTCTAAAGGAACAGTGTGTAAGATTTAGGTGGATTTTGTGGCATCTAGCAGAGAGGATAGGTGAGATAGTGGTGAGGATTCCTAAGAGTGTTCATTGCTCTGGAGGTTTTTACTAGGGATGCACGATAATATCGGCATGTCATCAGTATCGGCCAATATTGGCTTTAAAATGAACTATTGGAATCGGCCAACATGCTGAGAATATCGGAGCAAGCCAAAATATCTGCAGGGATCTCTTCCTCTCCAACAGAAATGGACACTGATTTAAACCGGTAAAATAAATTTTTAATTTCTCTTAGCTATTTGGGATCAGTGGGACCTGATGAGTATAAAAAACTAAACAATTTTACAATAATTTAGTCAAACAAGACAATAATAAAGTCCAAAAGTCCTCAAACGAGTACTTCCTAATTAAAAGTGTCTTAGCTAGTTACCGTTGCTAGAATTGGTCAATTTTGTTGCCGTATCAAAGTAAAATGAAGTATCAGGAGGTTTTTACCAGAGCTGAATTATCCGCAGAGGTCTCTTCCTCTCCAAAGCAAATAAATAAAACACTTGCACATTAATAAATCAGTATTTTCTGATGCTCTTGTCGCGGAGGGGCGGCTAACTTTGATGGCTGAAGTAAAAACGTGAATGGCCCTATCTAAAGCCAGTGTTTGGTTTGTCCGTTCTGGGCTACTGTAGAAATATGGCAAAGATATAAACGACTGATTCTAAGAAAATGAAAACACTATGAATCCTATTTTCAGTGGATTATACACTAAAGAAAACATACTGATTATTATTATCTGACACACTGGACCTTTAACATTTTGTCTTTTTTTGTCCCGGTATATTTCCCCTGTCATGTCAACATCTTTCCCCTGAAATGTACAGCACAATCCAGCATAAGTGTTGCTCCCCAAAGACCACTTTTTTCATGAGAATAATAATTATTCTGAAGGATCTGGCTTCTGAAGTTTGTTTGCATGCCGTAATTATGGGAACAGAAGGTCAATGCTGCAACAATTACCTCATTTTGAAATAATTAGGTTCAGTCCAAACCCTCCTTCCCCTCCCCCCCATCTGTCTCTGCCAGATTTAGATGCTGTAGCTTTCCCAGGTATTCTGCTTCAGGCGACTCACTGCAGGTTTAAATTAAAAGCAATCACGCTCTTGGTGGTACTGTCAGTTTTAAATATAGGACATAATGGATTGACTGCTTTAAAGGACCACAGCAATGTTTATTCAAGTCTGTTCGCCACAAATCATCTAAGCTTTACATTCATTTTATATCAGTACCATCACAGTGGTCACAGGATCACTGTAAGATAATGAAGTGCAGATATAACCTTATATAACCTTTATTTAACAAGGAAGTCACATTGACATTAAACCCTCCTGCAAATGAGACCTGTCAGGCCAAGACAGAGTCATATAGCAGCAAACACAATCAGAGCAACAACATCAGTTCACTACAGTGACAATAGGTATGTCAAAATATACAATACAAAATACAGTTCATTTACATGGTGGCAATATTTAATCCAGAGTTTGTTTGTTAAACGAAGTGGCTGCAACTGTTCATGATCATCTCCTTTGTTCAAAGTTTAAAATAGTTAAAGAGACATGGGTCTTGAGTTCGAGCTCGGCCTGCAGTCTGTTCAGGACCAGGGGCCATAGTAGAACAGACTTGTTTTGCCTGTGGCCCTGGGCTGATGAAAGACACTTTAAACTGAAGCCATTTGCGTGACCTAAGATCAGGGGAAGGCAACCTGTGGCTCTTTAGCCCTTCTCCAGCAGCTCTCTGTGGCTTTGACAAAGAATTATATGGAAATGAATAACATTAAGATCATTGTTGTAGATCTAAAGTGATTCTTACATTTTCCGATTGTATAAATGCGTAGCCTATATACTGAAAACATCTTTTTTTTTTTTAACATCTTGTCAATTATGTGCGTCATACATCTGGAGGCCTGGAGCCTTTCTCTAAAATGTGCAGAATCCAGACTGTGTCATGTGCATACAAATGATACTTGCAGATTGGAACTTATCACAGGTATTATTAATTTAAACTAAAACAACAAGGGTCTCACAACCGATCCTTGTGGGACGCCCTTCACCACAGCGACTTTGTCTGACATGACATTGTGACCACGTTTAAGAATCTGTGAACGTCAGTCAGATAACTGTGGAACCACTTTGCAGATTTGCATCAAATGCCAGCACACAACAAGGTGTTAGTGAGCGGTGGGTGGTCTTGGTACTGAAAGCTTCTGTAAGGTCTATAAACATGTGAGGTTATTGTTTATAGCCTCTTTGATATCAGTGGTGGCTACAGTGCTATGTCTCAATCTGAGGCTTTGATTTTATGTCATTTAAAACATGCAAACACCACACACAAAATCTGTGACAAAATGTACCTAAAAATAACAGAAGAGTCTGCTGGGTAATTCCCATGATTTATGGAAATAATTGTAAACCAATGGCTGACTGGAACAGCAAAAAAAAAAAAAAAAATCTAAAATTGTACAAAAATATTTGACAAATTGCTGTCACAAACATGAAATAGAGATTTGTGGTTAAGGAACCAAAGAAACAAACCAGGCATGATAGAAGTCTGACTGATTCACACGTCCCAGATCAGTGTTCAGCCTCTGCTGTAATCTCACATGCATATTTATTCTACAAACGACAGCACAGCATGTATGAATGAGCAGACTGGAATAAAGCTGCATAATAACATAACTGGCAAAATATATTTTAATCACATCTAAACATTGTGATTACATGCTCGTTTACACTTCATGAAGACATTACTGGCTTGCACATGGCCGCCACATGAGTGTGTAGTGCAACTTCCTGACATACACCAGATATTTTGAGAATCATACCAGATGGACATTCCAGTGCTTTTTCTGACTGACGCAGACTGACTGAGACTTTTTACTCCTGTGCTCAACACTTGTTAGAACATGTTTATGCCGATTATGATTAGTGCCGATTGATCAGCACACTTCTAATTAGGTAATTTATTCCCAGCAGATGCATAAATCTCTTCTATTACAGCAAGAAGTGAACCTCACCTGAAAGGTAGAATTAAAGATAAGACACTTACTGTGACAGCTGCAAACTGAGGAGTATTAAGTGGAGACAGTCTAGAGTAATCACACATTATATATTTGTCTGATATGCAGTATTAAAGTGACATGTCTGTTGCTGACAGGTTAAATTCCTCATGCACCTGCTCCATGCACTCAATTAGCATTTCTTCCTTTAATAATCTTTCTGTGGTTCACTCCTCAGCCTCTGACGAGGGAAAAGCATGACTACATTATGAGACCATGAGACAGCAACATGGACTGAAGCAAAAATACTACCTGAATATGTTTGCATGTGTTTGTGTTCGTGGTTGTGTGTGTGTTGTGCCCTCCTGCAGACAGTACAGACGAGCAGTGTTTCCGGTTCTCAGACTGTGCGAGCTGCACGGCCAACACACGGGGCTGCCAGTGGTGTGAGGACAGGAAGTGTATATCTGCATCCAGTAACTGCACTGTGGTGAGTCCTCACTGGGTGTCTGTAAAGCAAGAACTTAAAACAAACAAAAACTTCTAGTGGCCCCTGAGCCTGCAGTCTTCACTAGACTAGGGATGCACTATAATATTGGTACGTCATTGGTATCTGCAGATATTTACGATACTGGAATTGGAACGTGCTTTTTCTTTCTTTGCACAGTGAATGAATATTATGTACATTGAACAGTGTTGTATTTCATGTCTCATGTCATGTTTCATGTTAATTCCACTACAGAAGAGACTTGATTATCACTAAAATTAGGTGGGGGAAAAAGTGAATATATCGATTTAAGTATAACACGTCGCGGCGATACAGATCTGTCTGTTTTTGTGGGATAAAACCATTTCCCTCAATGGAAAGGAAGCCTTTATTTATTTTAATTTCACTGATAAGAAACAATAAATTGTGAAGACAATAAAGCCTCCACAAAACAGCTTTTTATGTCTTGTGTGTTATTTATCCTGGCTTCATATGAGCAGAGGAAATCTCTGATCGTCGCTAGGCTAATTTATACAATGTAAAATGCCATAGGCTTGTGCTAATAACGTTAGCATGTTGTATTTGTGGGGAAAATGTGTTGTCTGTGAATGCTGCGAGTTATAGTGAAGCTGATTTGTGTACTTGTGTTTGAAATTGTCTCTATTAAGCCATGTTTAATGTGTGTTTAATGTGTGTTTTGGTTGTGTTAACTAAACTTTACAGCACTTCACAGAAACCCCAACGCTGACTAGAGTTTTGTTTATATTATGTAAAGGCATATCAGCTATTGGCAGAAAAAAAATCCAGTATTGTTCTTCACTACTTTAGACCTTGATCTAGACCATTTGATGGAAGCAACGACTAGAGATGGACGGCATGTCTCCATTTCTGCTAATACGGAGGGGGTGGGCTCTATGACCTACTGCAGATACTGCAGCAAGTATACTGTGCTGAAAAAGTTGCTGGAAAAATGACGGGTTAATTCCAAACACCAAATGTGGTGCTTAAAAGTTGCTGGAAATACAGCGATGGGTTGCTTCAAAACACTAACGTTTGGTGCCTAAAAAGTTGCTTGAAAACAGCGATGTGTCAGGATAAAAACCAACATTTGGTGCCATGAAAGTTGATTTTTCCAGACAGCCACCAGGGGGAGATTAAGATGTTTGGGCTTCACTTTTTCATGTCATGTCAGACTGTGGATAGAACAAATAACGTGCTAATGACTTTGGTCATCTTAAAACCCAGCCAGTACGATGAAGTTTGTTCTGAAGGTGGTGCCTGAGGGAAGGTCATAAGGTCAAAGGGATGCATAGCCTATGGGTTATGGGTCATTCTCTAAAGCATGTTAAAACTTGAAATTCAAAATGTGATGTGTTTTTAGATGTGATTACGGTGTGTATGATTTGTATTTATACCTTTAGCTCAATTGGTTCTGTACTTTTGCTCATTTCCTTTTTTCTCTGTCTCTTTCTCTCTTTTTTTTTTACTCCCAACCTGCTTTCTCTGTCTGTCTTTGTATGTGCATGTTGCTTTGTCTTTCTGTGTGGGCTTGTCTGGATTTAAATATGGATCTGTGTATGAATCTGTGTGTGTGTGTGTGTGTGTAGCTGACTCTGGAGCTGGCCCAGCAGCATGGCGGCGCTCTGTCTCTGTCTCGCCCACCGACCATGTTGTCTGAACATCAGCTGAGCTTGTGGAAGCATGGAGCCAGAAGGAGGGGACATGTGTGTATTACTTGACACTTGACACTTCCTGTTAGGCTGCAGATCAGGTTGCGTCAGGTTGAGATCAGAGGTCAGAGCAGTCCCTTAGGTTATATGGAAATTAGGGGGAATTTAAATTCAAATTTACATTTAATTCACGTCCTTTATCCTCTTCTAACAACCTTCCTTGACTCTGATTAAAAATGGTGTTAGAAAAAAAAAAGACACCATGCTGTTAGGAGACTTCGGGTCCAGTTTTGGCGTCGGCACACTATGATGAAAGCAGTGTTGCACCAGTGAACTGGTACTTTCCTGGAATGCTCTGAGGTCATTTACATATTTAATTGCAGTCTAATCTAGCGAAAAAAAAGATTAAAACAAGATAAAATAAAATCAGGTACATTCATTAAAACAGGAGATTTCAAGGTCGTAGTATTTATAGTGTTTTGTAAAGGATGACTGTGTTTTCTTGGGCTGAAACAGAGCAAGGACTGACACGTTTTTGACAGTGACACATAGTCAATTCATGTCATCAGGAAACTTTCTATTGATTAGTTTTTGTCAGTCTGTCTTTCCCCAGCCCAAACGCCAGAAAAAATATTAGTGTTGCACTTTTTCTGCATACCATGGATACGTAACACCTGCACCTTGTTATGTAGCAGATACACTGAAACCTTTATATTTCAACAGTGCTGTAGTTAACTTGTAATCAGGTTAAGACACCAAAAAAAACATATTTATGGTAAGGAAATGATCACGTTTTGGGTTAAAATACCTGGTTTTCATGGCGCTATTCCTGCTGAAAAAGCAGTGACAGTTTGCTACAGAACACCAACATTTGGGGCCTAAAAAGTTGCTGGACATACAGCGATGGTTCCCCAGAAAACACCCATATTTAGTGCAGAAATAGCTTCTTGTAAAACAGCAATGGGTTGCTTCAAAACACCCACATTTGTTGCTTAAAAAGTTGCTGGAAATCGAGCAGTGGATCTCCAGGAAACACCCATATTAATACCTAAGAAGCTGCTTGAAGAACAGTAACAGATTGTTTCAAAACACCCACATTGGTGTCTAAATATTTGCTGGAAAAACAGCGCCGGATCACTACAGTACACCTCGCTAAATCAAAACAGCTTTTGTTGTTTGTTGGTCTCAAACAATGCTCTGCAGTAGTCTGCAACTTGCCAGGCATCTCGTCAAGGTGTCACGCCATCGACCACATCCTCAGATGACAAATCTCAGCTCAGATATTTTGCCACTTTAGGAATGTTGATATGACAAGGCCCAATGTAACTTATTTATAGTTTGCAGAAATGTACAATGCCAACATTTTCTTCTGGCAACTAGGCTGCATCCCATTCAAGGAGAACGACAAGAAAGTCTGAAATATTCACATAAAGTTGTGTGTTCTGTTGAAAAGAAGTTGAACTGTATTGTGGGATGCACACGGCATAAAGAATAAATACAGCTTCAATAAAAAGTCCATCTCAGTATAATGTTTCCCTCATATTGATTTCTCTCCTCATGCTGCATGTTCTGTTTGGCTGTTTGATTCCTTCAACCATCACACTTTATTTATCTTCTGCTCTTGTTGCACAACGTATCGATCCATCTGAGTTCATTGCATTTAGGACAGTGATGATGGAGTTTAGCTGGACTGATATTGTTTCCTCCGTGTGTGTGTTTGAAGTCGGTGAGAGACTCGTCCAGCTGTAAGCGCCGGGAGGAGCAGGAGTGTTTCAGACTGGCCAACTGCAGGAGCTGCTCCCTCAACGCCAACTGTCAGTGGGAGCTGCAGCAGCAGGAGTGTCAAGCACTTCCTGGTGAGGAGACGTGCACACAGACACAACACTTCCTTTTTTCTTTTTCCACGGATATTTTCTGAACACATGGCTTTAAATAAAATTCATAAAGCACAATTTATTCAGCGTAAATCTCGGGGAGAAATGCTTTTTCTGCGACTTGGCACCTGTGAATTGCTTCCTGAGCTGCTTCCTGCGGCAGGTTGAGACATTATGCAGCAAAAATTAAAACGCCTTGAGGATGTACACGCAGAGACGTACACAAACAGCTTCACAAACGCATGCATGCATAAACTGTATAATAATCTTTTTGATTTGATATTGGAGTGAACACTGGCATCATTAAGAGTCTGGCAGAGTAACCTTCACAGTCTTTCTTATAATCATCAGTGCTGTAGTGAATATTTTTCAAAGCTGTCGAAGGAGCGCTGCGTCCTGTTAAACATACAGCAGCACAGACAAACAGCTTCAGAGTGTCTGCATGTTCCCACACTAACTTGCTGCATAATATTCGTGGTCTTCACACATCAACACTCATACATCCATGCAGGCGTGTACACAGAGAGGAAGGATTAGCATGAACACATAACTCTCCACTCAGCTGCAAAGGGAAGTAGGCCAATTAGAAGTGTTTACTGGGTGTTCTGAATATGGATCCTTGGCTGACTAACAAACTTGAGTCCACACAGTCCTCCATGCTCCGCTTCACACTGCTGCGGAGCCTTCAGCTAGAGCTGCTCTCGGTTTGACTTTGGCGCCAGCATGACTAAGGGCGAAGGAAATACCCTTGCTAGTTGAATCCACAAATGATTCTGTTGGGTAGCTTGCTCTGATATGAGTTGGAAGTTTGCAGTAGCTTTAAGCAGAGGTTGGCATTGTGTTTGCTCCCTTTCTTCTGTCCACATCAAGGCCCCGTAGCCTCATACATTTCCTCCTACTTTGGTTTGTTTCGAGCTGTTAGTCGGCTCTGTTGCTCAGTTGAGGTGAAATATTGTACATGTTCTGGAGTAGTGGACTGCAGCCCCAGAAATAATGCTTTTGGTAATTTACAGGTCAACAGTTGTCTATAGGTGTAAGGTTTGTAAGCAGATTATATGCATGTAAAAGTTTGGGCATCCTCGGTCAAAATTTGATTTATTGTGAATAGTTAAGTGAGTTTAAAACATAGACTGTATTAAAATGAACTGATCTCCAAAAGGCTTCAAGTTAAATATGAAACATTCCTTCAGTATTTTAAGCAAGATTAACTTGTAATTCAGTCTTTTCCAGTTTCAAAATAACAAAAAATGAAAAGGGCCTAAAGCAAATGTTTGGGCACCCTGCATGGTCAGTGCTCAGTAGCGCCCCCTTTGACAAGTATCACAGCCTCTAAAAACTTTCTGTATCCAGCTCAGAGTCTCTCAGCTCTTGTTTGGAGGATTTTCACTCATTCTTCCTGCAAAAGGCTTCTGGCTCTGTGAGATTCTCAGGCCGTCTTCATGCTCTGCTCTTTGAGGTCTATGCACAGATGTTAATGATGTTTAGGTCGGAGGACTGTGAGGGGCGTGGCCAAACCTTCAGCTTGCTCCTCTTGAGGTCGTCCATTGTGGATTTGTGTTACGGATCACTGTCCTGTTGTAGAAGCCGTCCTCTCTTCATCTTTTTTACAGATGCTGTGATGTTTGCTTCCAGAATTTGCTGGATTTTAACTGAATCCATTCTTCTCGCTACCTGCAAAATTTTCCCCAGGCCACTGGCTGCAACACTGCATCCTTTTTTCTCCAAACATACCTTTGCTTATTGCACAGTAGAACAGCGTACCACCACTTCAGAGTCTGAGAAATCTCCCTGCAGGTCTTTCTAACAACCCTTTCTAACAAAAAATGTATTTTAGAATTCTGTTTTTGAATCAGTGACAGAGCCAGATAGCCGACTGAAAGAGGCCAAGATAGCGATAGCCCGACTCATGTCATGTTATTGGAGGACAAGTTCAAATCTCATGTAGTCTTAAAAAAAAATTAAGAAAGTAAAGTCTGTTGTTTTATAATAAACTGCCTGCCTATTTGTTCAGTTGACAGGTTTTCTGATCACTGAGAAAACTGATTTGACATAAAGTAAAAAAATAAAAGTAACTGCAAGTAGAAAGCTAAAGCCATTTTCTTGTAGCTTAACCTGCTACATTTCTCTGGGGATAGCTTAAGTGTCGTGAAACCTTATTTTGGTGTAGAGTAACTGGTAGCTTAGCTTGCCCAACACTGTATACATTCACATTCACAGACATTCACTTTAAGTCAAGGATGAACTGATAAGAATTTGGCGGGTGAAGGGTAAGTTTGTTGTGACCTTGTCCGTTACATTCTTGTAAACATCTCAAGTACATCCTGAAGGAATCTCTTCAAATTTGGGACAAACATCCACCTGGACTCATAAATTAATCGATTTGATTTTGGTGGTCGGATGTCAAAGGTCGAGGACTTTGGCCGTAACTCAGGAATTCATTTGCTAATTATAACAACATCTGAAACAAAGGTCTGATAGGATAAAATGTTGAATTGATGACATTTGATATCCAAAAGGTCACAAATTTTTGGTGTTCGCCTTGAAACTGTGCTGATTGTTTAGATCTTCTGTGCTGTTGTGGGGAAGATGTGTGTGAAGCATCCATGTTTTTGAATATCTAGCTTCTGTGTAACTACCCATATTTGAAGCAGTCAACTGTCATGGCTTCATATGAGTCTGGACAGGCATAGATGTGAACTGTAACTGCAACTTGACAGGTGCGCGGAGGAATACATCTGCAAGGCTGTAATTCTAGTTTTCTCTATTTTGTATAAAGCTTGTTGGTGTAGTGTAGTGGAGTAAAACACAACTGGGTGCCTCAGCTACCAAGCATCAGATGACATTTGCATAAAGCTGAAAGAACTTTCTCATGTTGCACTGTGGAGTCTTTGACTCTTTGTGTTTTGGCTGCTGGAGCCAGCGTGAGTATTGTGGTTTAGCACAACGACTGGCATAACTGTCTCGTCTCCAGTCTTTGTATGTGTTAACTGGAAGCAACGCTGCCATTTAGGACGGGGCCTTTTAAAGGGTCACTGGTCACACTAATGAAATTACCATGTCTTTGTGAGAGTTTCTGAGTCCATTAGTGCAACAAGGCAAGAAACAAAGCTTCTGAATGTTCTATGATTTTCTATGAAATTACATTTGCAGGAGCAGTGTGGCTAAGATGAGGCGGGGTAATGGAAACTAGCTCCATCACCATGGCAGCTGTGGCCTTTTCTTTGGACACCATGTTATGACTAATTATTCTAAATGGCCTGACATGTTTATCTCTACTTTTACACAAAGACCGTAACCTAATCTATCTATTTATTTTTATACTCCTCGTTTTTTTTTTTTTTTTTACCCTTTCATCTGTCTTTCTTCTCGTTATTTGGTTGATTATTGCCCATTGCTATTGCTTGTAGGAAAAAAAATAAAGAGAGCAGGTATTTTCTTTTCTGTAGCATGAAAAGGTTGGTGATGGAAGCCATTATGGGCCTGTGAATGTAATCAGTCCTGGAGTCCAAAATAAACAGCGGTGCTCAGCGGAGGCAGAATGACTTTTCTTCCCTTTCATCCCGGCTAATTGAACGGCCGCTCTGCTATTATAGTCTCAAGACGCAACCAAGTGACCCTGATAACAACAATGAGTGTGTATATGTGTTTTCATGGGTCTGCCAGTCTTACTTAGCTTTGTTGAGACTCTTCAATCACCACATATATTCACTTTTCTTTCTCCCATGTGTAACATATTCTAAAACCTTTTAATCACTGATGAGTCAGGTCAGTACAAAGCAGCAATGTGATGCTCTGATCTAAAATAACAACATAAATCAACAGCAACATCAGCCTATAAAATCAGTCCAACAAGATGTGTTATTTATTAGCCACATTACCAAGAAGTATTTCTCTTAAAGCTGTTGTTGAATCTGGCAGCACAGTTTATTTCCCAGTCCAGCACACCAGCTTGACATTTTAGCATCATTCTCCTCTAGTCCATGAGGTGTACTCAGTGTGTTTCCCACCTTTGCTGGTCACCTGACTGTCCACCTACCTGCACACCTGCCCTCACTGCCTCGTCAGTCTCACAGCCCTTGAGCAGCAGCTCCTTTCTGTCCGACTGTCCTCCTGCTTGTTTTGCAGAACTAACACCCTCCACATGTCGGCCCTTTTGGATTTGGTTGATGGCTCTGCCTGGCTCGACGCTGATTAATGAAGCCTGGTTTACATCCACCAAGTGAACATTGTTTAACCCTTCCTGCAGCCTGCATCTGACTCCTAGTCTTGCTTTGTTGTTCTCTTATATTTTCTAATTTATTTTACCCAAGTGTATTTCTCACCATTGAAAATACAAATTAGCTTTAATTTGACACTAGGTAGATGTTGCACATGACAAGCTGAGCATGAGCTAGCTAACTTTCTGGTCACAAGCTAACTATCTATTAGTCTAATACATTGTGAGAGTGAAATAATGTCATGTTAACTTGCTAAAGTTATTGTTGGCATGCTAACATGATAACATACATGATAACACTGGACGTTACAAGCTAAAGCTAATTATTGGCATGCTTAACAGCTAAGTGTAGGGATGGCAACATGCTAATGTTGTAGCATCTTGGGAGCATTTTCTTTAGGTTTCTTGTTCTCCAGCTCAGTATTCTCCTTATATGACACACTAAGGAGGGTTTTCAAGGGGTTTTATGTTCTCAGCCATGTTTTTCCAGAAGTCAGATTGTCAGTGTATGTTTCCCTGGGCTAATATGTTGAAATCACCACATACAGCTTATAGCTCACGTGTTGTAACGTTACTCTTTGAAACCTAAATTTGGGTGCAAAGTTTTCTTAAAGGAAAAGGCCACTTTAGAATAAAAATACAGACAGTACTTACTGACCCTCATGTCGACAAGAAGTCCAGTGTACTTTCTTAAACCACAAAACTGGTTCAGAGTATCGGAGGATAACAGCTAATGTTACACTTGAAGTGCATGGAATCCACATTTTGAAAATTTCAAAAACGTCAGAACGGCTCGTCTGTCGTAATCCAAGTGCCCTGAAGCCGCGGCATGCAAAATTGAAAAGACGTAATTTACTCCACTTTTACAGCATCATTTCTCACTGTGGTCAGTTAGCCAGCCCTGCAGGCCTGCTGTGTTTACATGGCAACTCGTCGCAGACTAGCTGATGGCTGGTGGTGGTGCTAGTTGTCAAGTTTTTTTACCATTCAAACTGCATTTGAAGCGTTCGTCTGTTTGTTTTTTAGCACTTATGCAAAGATAGCCTTTAACAATCTCTTACGATTTAGGTCTATATCAAGAGAGACGTTAAAAACTCAGTGCAATGCTATACGTGCATAGGAACCGAACACAGGGACCAAGATTGAACTGTTGTTTAGCTTGTAATACAGCTAGGCATGCTAATGTTCCTGGTGTTTAATGACTATTAAAGATTCTACAGTTTCCAGCAGACTAGAAACTCACTGTAATCGTGTGTTTTCTGCTTTCTGATGACTAAGAATGTTAACAGATGTACTGAAGGTGTAAATACAGTATGTGTGTGTCTCTGTGTGCAGGCCAGCTGTGCGGGGAGGGCTGGCACCATGTCGGGGAGGCCTGCCTGAGGATCAACTCCAGCAGTGAGAGCTATGATAACGCTCAGCACTACTGCAAAAACCTGGGAGGAAATATTGCTTCTTTGCTCACAGACAAACAAGTCAATTTTGTTCTGGAAGAGCTACAAAAATACCAGCTGCAAGACAAGGTGGGTGGTGTAGAAACATAAATTCATAAATAAAAGAAATGAGACAGGACTCCTGCATGCTAACAGTGCTGGTGAAGGCTATTCATTATTTTCCACTCTGGCTTCTCCGCCTTATAAAAACTGCTGTGGCTTTTTACACACCATTATTCTGTGAGAGATTTATGATGTAAAAACTAAACTTCAAACAGGTTTGGTAAGATCAGCCAATTAAATATGAGCTGGTAAAACCTTGATAGAAAGCATATTACAGGTGCGTCTGTTCTGTTTGTGAATGAAAATGTGCACTTTTCAAATCAATATTGTGTCGTGATTATTCAATCTACTGTAAGAAGTCAGGTTTGTTAACATTAGAAAGCCTTCATGTTCAGCTGTTATCACTCATACTAACTCCATGCATGATTTGGGTGTTTTCCAGGTGATTTTGATATAATACCTGAGTCACATGCCCATATCTGAAAGAGCTGTGGGTTGCTGTCACCATTCTTTAGCCCTTTTTAAACAGGAATTGTGCAAATTTGCAGGAAAGCCCAATCAGTCTTTTTCAGCATTGGCAGTATCAAAACAAAATCAGGGAGTGCAGCAAAATGCCGCCTACCTACTTTTGTTAGAATGCACCTTTTTCAGGGCAATGGGGGGCGTGAGCAAGTAACAACACGTGTAGCTCAGCGTGTGACGTAAACAGTGACGTGGGAGGGAAGCCGCGGCTGGTCAGTCCTTTGGCGATTCTCTCGTAAGTCGGCCCGTCCTTCACCGTCCCCGTCATCTGACGGTTAATGGCCTCTTTGTTTGCGAGGACAAGGAGGGCGCACAATTCCTTGTCTCCCCAGTTGCTCATCTTTACAGTGTCTGTCAGGTTTGCGTTTCCCTCTTGCTACTAGCTGCTCGCTAATTCCTGCTATCAGCTGTTTCCTGTTTATCCACCGCCAGTGGGTCGCACGTGCGGCGTCATCAACAGCTCCTCCCACAAGTCATCAACAGCCCTTCCGTTGTGGAAGGCCGCCTCGGTCTGTTTAAACTAAACGGGTTCCACCCTACGAGGCGGAAAATTGGGTACCTTGGATCAACTCGCCAATCCGGCTCTGTGTGTCTAAACGCTCGCAGCTTGCCGGCAAAACGGCCCAACATTCGTGGAAAATCTGGCAGTGTAAAAGGGGCTTTTATGTTCATACTGGCAATTAATTGATCCTGTCAAAGTTCAACCTTCTCTTGACACACAGTAGTAAGGGATCGTCTCCAGTGTGGAGAGATGGTGGATGATTACAGCAACCAGTAACTCTATCAACCGGGTTTGGATTTTTAATTCTAAAGTGGATAGGACACAATGAATCCAGGCATGCACGACCATGTTTTTTCAACACATTCTCACTCTGACCTCGCCACATATTCACATTTGGTCATGGATATTCCACATCTAAAGTCAAGGTAGTAAATGGGAAATAAAATCAATAATATAGCAATACAGACAGACTCAGGAGATGCTTTCTAATAGGTACATTTTTAGGAGAGACTTAAACAAAGCCACTGACTCAAACAGCCTTATAACCTCGGGCAGGTCATTCTGGACCCTTGGTTCCCTGGTTGTGAAAGTCAACAACACATGCACGTGGTTGGGTTTAAGGAAAAAAAGAAAGATGATATGATAACCCGCTCTTATTCCAAACTCGTCAAACACTGCCACTTCATCTGTGACCTGGGTGTTAGATGGGCCTACCAGCGTTATGTCAGTTGACGTCCACGTAAGATACCAACGCACAAAGGGACCTTTCACAATGTTATGAAACGCACTGGCCAGCGGCAGTTTGTAATGCCGCCGGCAACTGCTGTATAATAAACACGACAAAGTACATGCCACATGACCTAAACCTATCCATCCATTTATGTAAAGTAACTTGAACAAAATTTGAACCTTTCCTTCAGTAAGTGTTGGTAAAATAAACTGATTTATAATGTAGGAAACGTAGGAAAGAAATAAAAGCAAATTCTTCACAGCACCATATATTTATATGTACACATAGTCTAATTAAATAGCTGCATTTGAATGAAACTTTAGCTTTCAGCTGCTTTTATCCCTCCTGTGGAGAACGGATTGTTGTAATGTGTTACTGATTAATGTGGACAATTGTGCACAGTTTGCCACGCGTTCATTATATGACATCGTGTTCATAATACTGCTTCTATGACATTGTGATGTATTATCATAAGAGGCCAGAAGATGTGTTCCCTTAACATCATCAATATAAGTTATTTATTAATAGAAGCCGTAGAACGTGTGGTCTCAGGATCATTAAAGCTATTTAACATGAGCGTATATCAACATGTGATCAATGAAAGAACACTGCAGTGTGGTTTCCTGATGCCATTAATATTTGCATATGATGACATCACTGTTTTTGATGTGTACAAATCATAACTAAGAGGCACCTTTAGGTCATTTGATATTCATATCAATATCAAAGTTTAGACTTCAGACAGAAATTTCTCACTAGGATATTTCTGATGTGGCTTCGAGGCATGAAAAATAAACAGAACTGTAATCCCTCTCAGCCCACCATGAAGCACAGAAACCAGCTTCATCATCACTTTCCATTGCAGTAAACCCAGATGTGTAAAAAAACACCTGAGTGACAGGATGTAAATGTTTAATGTTTCACACATTCATGTGTGACTCTTTCATGGAGCCGTTTACCAGATCAATCACCTTTTAAATGGATTGAACTGTCGACTTGTGATGTTTATGGCGGGGCTGTAGTTTGAGACGCTGACATGTTTGACCACTCAGACAGTTTTTCTGATAAATGTGCAGCGTCAGGAGAAATGTGAGCAAATAATTGAGCATTGGTTCTTTATTTATAGGAGGAAGGGGTGGCTGGGGTGTGACGCTTTTTTTGGCCCTCCCCAAAGGTAGCTGTGGGCGGCTGTGGCACAGAGGCAGAGCAGGTCGTCCACCAACTGGAGGACAGGCGCCTCCTCTGCATCCTTGGGCAACATACTGAACCCCAAATTGCTCCTGACTTCATTAAAGCCTGAATTCTTTCTTCATGTGCAACATGTTAGTCTGGAGGTTTAAACTGGTGTCCTCTCACAGAATTGGTGATTCAAACTAAACTTTCATCTGTCAGAGAAAACTGAGAGTTCAGACTGTTTACTTACAGCACAGCTACACTCACAGATAATTGAGCCTCCTACCTGCCTGTCAAACACCATCATCCCACAAACCTTCTCCAGAGTCCTGCGGGGTGAAGCTGTGAAGTCCGCCGGCCGGTGGCTGCTTGCTCTGCTGCCGTTCAGCATGTAACAAGCGGAGCTGCAACTAACAAACTCCACAAATCCATTCTGCAGCTCCATCATTTCCTGCTAAATTACAGCTCACAAATTGGCTGATGCTGCTCAAAATCTGTTTTTAGCTCGTCATGGCCTCGTTGTCATCATGGAAAAAAGGTTGTTAAGGACAATTTTTTTGTCATAGTTTTCGTCAACAAAATTAACACTGTTTCATTTTTTTATCCTTTTTTTGAGATCACATCAGCATGACTTTACTCAGTTACCAGATACCACCCAGACTGCACAGTGTTCTCAACAGAGCTGCTGAGTACGAGTGCACGAGAAGTCATAAATACAGACACAGTGTAAATAAATCCCAGCTGTGGGGAAATAGTTTGTCTCCTTCATAATCATTACGAGCCTTTATTAAACAAATCACACTTGCTTTCTCAGCAAATAATTCAGATGTTCACTGAGCCACGCTTCGCACTTTACAGCCGTCGTTTGAAAATCTTCCCTGAGTTAGTTAACGCTGTGAAACTGAAGTCTCTGCTTTTACAACAGTTACAGTAATTTGCAGAAGGTTTGATGTAGGATCTGTTTTCATGTAAAGCAACATTATGTTTGTTGTTCGGAGTTACAAGCCGTGTGACCTCTCTCAGCAGAGGGAGGCTGTGTCTCAGTTGCTGCGTGAGCTCCAGCTCAGCTGTTGTAGTATTAGTGGGCAGTGTTTTTTTTGCTCATACGTAGTTTTTTGTTCTCGCTAATGTGTTTTTTTCCAACATTTCTGGGACACTGTATTCATGTGAACTGAACACAACAAGGGCTCATTATTTTCCTGTCTGTCTCTTAAAAAACAAACAAATTAAACAAGCAAGACAAAAGTAATAAATAAAGTTCATCAGGATTAATTTTGTTTATCACTGGTTTAAATTTCCCTCCAGCCACTCTGGCTGATTTTTAGCTTAAATATCCTGTGTGAAGAATTTAGGGGCATCTAATGATGAGGTTGCAGCATGCAGGAGAACGACAATGGCTGCCGTATAAACGCAGAGAAGCGAATGCCCCTCTCTAGAGCCAGTGGTTGATTTGTCTGTTCTGGGCTACTGTAGTTACAACATGGTGACAAAATAGAAAACAAATATGTTTGCAGCTCCAGTTTGAAAGGATTTTAACGCAGAGGGATGTGTTGCTACGGCTCTTCCTCAGACTCCTCAGGTGTATCTGATGACTGGCAGCACGAATGTGTTGATGGCTGGGACCTTGTTCTTTCTGTTCAGCCGACTTTTCAGGACCCGCCTCACTTAGTGTAGGTATTTGTTTGTGGCTGACTCCCTCGCGGCCTCCATGATGACATGATGATGACACCCGCTACCTGGCACCCCCTTACCCTAGCATGTTTGTTGTACCTCATCGATCTCTAGTTGTAATAGCAGTTGCCGCTGGGGCTGTTGGGGAGTTGTTTCTTCGTCAGTGTAGATGTTTGATTTCAAACATCCATACGTCCCACATCCTCTGTACGTAACCCCTCTGGTTAGGGTTACTTAAATAGTCGCATTCTATGAGTTCCATATTCTCTGCTCTTGTCCATCTGTGTCTCATCAGGTTGCCCAGGTTCCTCAACACGTGATGCTGACCTTATAGGCGGTCGAGCTGGTATGAATCTTGCATTTGTAGTCTCATTCACCTGAGAGAACCTTGCCTGGGGGTCAGGACTAGATTAGCCTCACCTTGACAGGGAATCGAGTCCCCAGTCATTCGCGCCCAAGTCAGTAGCCTTAAACACTGAGCTACATATATATGTACATGTAAATATATGCAGACACAGTCAGGCCACACAGAAATAATCTATGGATGAGGACCTGCTCCTTATGTAGATAAACGTCTCATTCTAGGGAAACACGATTACTTTCAGGTGATTGTAAACTAATGAAAACATAAGTTAACAAGTTCAAATATTTTCAACTTTGTGAGCGTCAGACGCCAGTAGCTAGTGCACATTGAATAAGCGCTTCCAGCGTTTCAAGCGTCTTTGAAGCATCCGCGTATCTAGCGTCTCATTTCTGTGTGATCGCCCCCTGTGGATTGTTTAAAGTGAGCTCCACCATGTTTGGTCTAAACATCGGTTGCTGTGTCTGTGGTGTCTCTCGGGTTGACCTCACCTCTAAAATGCTGCTGTTTGAAAACCTGCCACAACTCCTCAACAATTTCAGACGGACTGTCCTCTCTCTACTTGTGTTATAGAGTACACAAAACATCACAATCTCTGCTCTCCTTGGGAACTGGGAGTCCCAAAAGCCTTGAAGTTAACTTAGATTCTATAGATACTGTGGCTGTCAACACCAGTACAGCAATAACCAAACCCATTAACAGCTTTACATTCAGCTGTAAATGAATAAAATAAAATAAAATATCCTCTTCTTCACACATGTCTCCTTTTTCTGTTTCTCTCCACCCCTGCAGACGTTATCTCCCTGGGTCGGCCTGAGGAAGATCAACGTGTCGTACTGGGGCTGGGAGGACGCGTCACCCTTCACCAACACCAGCCTGCGATGGTTACCTGGAGAGCCCAGCGACTCAGGCTTCTGTGCCTACCTGGAGCGGACGCAGGTGGCCGGTCTGAAAGCCAACCCGTGCACGGCCACCACCGACGGCCTGATCTGTGAAAAACCTGCTGGTGAGACAGAATGAGTAAAGACGGGGAGGATGTGGTTGATTGGAGGCTACAGTGTTTTTTCAGTTCAGACAAACTAACAGGTGATTAAACAAACCCTTGGGCAGAAGCAAAAAGTGTCAACGCACAAGACACACCAAACAGTTTAGAAGAATTGCAGTAATTAGGTTCTTCACATGTTTTAACAACACTGACAGTTTCTGTGTTGTTAAAATAAATAAACCAAGAAGTGAGAAAACAAGTGGAAGCTGTATTAAATGTATCCCCCGCTGCATGATGCAGCTAATGAACTGAACAGAAAAAAACAGGTGATACATTATTTGTGTTGTATTAAATTGCTGTTTTGTTATCAACTAAATTAAAACATAAAACGCCCAAAGAAATAGAACCATATGGGAACCTCTGTCTCATGATTTATTGAGCTCTTAACTTAATTCTTTAGTAAATAACATGATGTCGTATTTATTATCTAAACACTGACTGTCTCTTATTCTTTGTCTCTTTTCTCAGGGAGTCCACAGAGTCAGAGTGCTCGTCCCTGCAGGACGCCCTGCTCTCTGCGCACCAGCTGTGCCAACTGCACCAGCCAGGCTATGGAGTGCATGTGGTGCAGCAGCACCCAGCGCTGTGTCGACTCCTCGGCCTACGTCATCTCCTTCCCCTACGGACAGTGTCTGGAGTGGCAGACCCAGGACTGCGCAGGTGAGACAGGGAGACACTAAACAGGAGGATGGGGTGTTGGTTAACATCAGGGCTGCACAGTTCATCGAAATATTATCAAAATTCGATTCGCAATATGGCCAAATACAAAACCCAAATTGCGGGAGCTGCTTGTTCTGATACTGGTAAAAGGCAACATACTCAGGCATTGTGCAGCTACGGAGATGCCTGTGCCTATAAAGTAGATTTCAGGTTTAAGGGAGTATGCTTGTTGGTACAGACTCCTAGCTTGGTAAGACCAACCCTGATGACATGAGGTCAACATTCTGTTTCGCTCTCTGTATCAGTCTGGACTCGGCGCCACCCCAAATACTTTCAGTGGGCAGGAGTGCTCGCCATGACAGACTAACTCCTTCAGTCAATCAGCGTAACAAAACACAGAGGAACATCTTCATCACTAACGAAGCCAGTTGATAAATCAAGCTTTTGCCAAATCCAGTCGGAAGAACGGAGCAAACGTGTTTTCCTCCCAGAAACTCGTTGACTTGTTCTTGTTTAATCATTGTCATTGACTCTACTTCTGCAATACCTTAACTTACTGCTGTGTTTACTTTACTAGCGTTAGATGTCAGTCATCCAGGTCATGGTAATCTATACTGTACTGTGAGTTTCTTGAAGAGGCCACCTCCTCTGTTTTACAATGGTTGTTCCAGTCTGATGTAGATGGCTGCTTTCTTACCTCTTTAAACCATCTGTTTTAGAAGACAGATGGTCAATGCACCAAGGAATTCGAGCAAGTACAGCTGCCTACGGTATAGCACTTATGATCATTAGCGTTAGAGTACGTGCTTGTTGCTTTGGAAGCGGCCATTACTGTTCTGCAAGCTGCGGCCTCCATTTTACGTCATCAGTCCCTGATTGGCTGCTTACATTGTCAACCATATGGTGGATCTCTGATTGACCCAGATTGGATTTTAATTTCTGGAGAATGTTCGGGGCTTCATCGAGTCCAGCCTGATACAGAGAGCGAAACAGAATGTTGACTTCACGTCATCTGGATGCTTCTTACCAGGCTTACAGACCCCAGAAAAAATATTTTTCTGATGATACACCGATCCATCTCATGCTCCATATTTATAATGAAACATGAGATGGATCGGCAGTTTGGTGCGGCGTCTGCAGTGATGTGGGCACTGTGCCAGACCGTCGTGGTGAAGAAAGAGCTGAGCTGGAAGGCAAAGCTTTCGATTTACTCGTCCATCTACGTCCCGACCCACAACTATGATCGTAAACTTTGGTTAATGACCAATAGGATGAGGTCGTGGATACAAGCGACCGAAATGAGTTTTCTCAGAAGGGTGGCTGAACTCAGTGTTAGAGAAAGGGTGAGGAGCTCAGACATCTGGAGGGAGCTCGGAGTAGAGCTGCTGCTCCTTCACATCGAAAAGGGTCAGTTGAGGTGGTTCGAGTATCTGATCTGGATCCTCCTGGGCGCCTCCTGTTAGAGGTGTTCTGGGCACGTCCAACTGGTAGGAGGCCCCGGGGCAGACCCAGAACACACTGGAGAGATTATGTATTTCGTCTAACCTGGGAACACCTTGGGGTCCCCCAGGAGGAGCTGGAAAGCGTGCTTTGCTTGGCCTGCTGCCACTGCGACCCGGCTTCAGATAAGCATTTGAAAATGGACTGATGGATGGATCTATTTTTTTTTCTCAGTTAAAATGAAGTACATCATTTTCCATTCTCTCTAAAATTGCCAACTCATGTTGCAACCACAATAACCGCAATACAATAGAATATAATTGTTTACTTTCTGGATTAACCTTTCAGTATGTGCAGAACAGTCATTTCCTGTAACATGATGCACTGCTCTAATTGAAACCACAGGTAGTCAGACACTGTCTGAACTTTTCTGTCATAGTGTCTATAACAGGGCGGCCCTACTTGCCTTATTTGAGACTGACTGAAGATTAAAGCACTGTATCAGCTGCTGGCAGAGGTGTGATCTTTGTCTTTTTCGTAAAGGTCAGGCAAATCAACTAACTGTGTTACTGGAAGTCTGGAGATTATTTGCAATGTGCTGTTTGCCTCTAATCAAACTGAAGTGCGGTTGTTAGGCTCAATACCAAAATAGAAATATTGGGATGAGATGAAAAATGCATTGTATCACTTGAATATACTATATTATATAAGGACACGACATATGCAGTTGGACGAAACAGCATAGAGGTCAAAATATGTGTGGCTACGAGCTCAGACACAGAGACATAAATATAGATGGATGAGGAGGTGCAGACGACTCTGCTCACACTTTAGATGATGGGACTAGAGTACGTTGTGTGAACATGGAGTCATTATAGACTCCTATTGATCCCTGTCTTATCAGCAGGCAGGTCTGTGCCTCTCTCACACACACACACTGACACAAACACACACTCTGACACTGAGGCAGTGCCACCTCTTCTGTTGCTACAGGGCAGAAAATCAATCATCTACCATGACACACGACTGACTCAATATGAAGTCCTCGCCGCTGTCTCTTAACATTCCTCTCGTATTAACACCTCCCTGGGGATGCAGGAGGTTTTTCACTTTCACCAGTGCCAGTAACCACGTGCTTCTGATTGTGAACATGAATGTGTGAGCGACAAGTGATCATGAAAACAGACAAAATGAAATGGCAAATCTGCCGAGCCTTGCTGCAGCCTTTCAGATATGCAGTTAATGATGATTTATTTTGTTTCATACATCAACATGGAGGGATTACTCACCTTACTACTGAATAGTTTCCAGTCAGAATAACATTTCTGTAGTGGCTGAAGGCATTTTTCTTCTAATCTGTTTATGTATTCACCTGTTTGGATTTACAAATGTCTCACCTGGAAAACAACATGGTGAATATTGCTTAAAAAGACATGTGCAATTTGTTATTTTTTTAAACTCAGATGACACAGAGACCACAGCTTAAGAGGTTCTTACAGCCGTCATTTTAACAAGTATCCACCTTCATCTGATGGATCAAAGTGTCATGGGCGTCTTGTTGGATTCTTCCTTTTATTTTCGCATGTTGACTTTAAGTCCAGTGTTAATTCTTGGTGTCACAGATTCAACAAGGTGCTGGAAACATTCCTCAGATTTTGGTCCATATTGACATGATGACATCACACAGTTGCTGCAGATTTTTCGGCTGCACGTCCATGATGAGAATCTCCCGTTCCAGCACATCCCAAAGGTGCTCTATTGGACTGAGATCTGGTGACTGTGAAGGCCATTGGAGTACAGTGAACTCATTGTCATGTTTGAGATGATGTGAGCTTTGTGACATGGTGCGTTATCCTGCTGGAAGTAGCCATCAGAAGATGGTACACTGTGGTCATAAAGGGATGGACACGCTCAGCAACAATACTCAGGTAGGCTGTGGTGTTTAAACCATGCTCAGTTGGTACTAAGAAAATCTCCCCCACACCATTACACCACCAGCAGCAGCCTGAAGCGTTGATACAAGGCAGGATGGATCCATGCTTCCATCTGAATGTGGTTTTTCCAATCTTCTATTGTCCAGTTTTGAATTGTAGCCTCAGTTTCCTGTTGTTAGCTGACAGGAGTGGCCCCCGCTGTGGTCTCCTGCATAGCTTGGTTGAAATTTTATTTGAGTTACTGTTGCCTTTCTATCTCAGCCAAAAAGTTTCACATGAACACACAGCAAAGAGCCAACAGCCAGCAGCCAACAAGCACGTATGTTCTGCTCCTGCATGAGATAGAATAACTCTCCACACCAGCTGGCGGTGATATTCTGTCTTTGTCATTCAAAATGGGAAACCAGAAAAGTGTCCTGATGCTAGTAAGCCAGTTAGCATATTAGCAACACAATCCAATAATACATTTTTTTTAATCTCACTTTCTCTTGACTTTAGCTCTTTGTTTACTTTCCTCACTTCTGTTTCTTTTCTCATTCACTGAGCTAAACTGTCAAACAGGGTCATTTCATCCACTGATGGGCTCTGCCATCGCCCGCGTGACAATGAGGGGCAAAATTGTGAGACATACCACAGCGACAAGGGCGACAGATGCTCACATAGACGCTGACATAAACTAAGAAATGTTCCTTGATCTGGGGTTACTGGTTTTAGTCATTTAAGTGAAATGTGGACTTCAGTAGTGGTAACATATCGTACGTTGGATACATATTTGGTGGTGGAGAGGTATTCCTCTCCTTCACTTCTCTTAAAAAAAACAAAAAAGCAAAAATTAATTGGATGGAAAAGAGCCAATGCCACAAACCTGAGAGATTACTTTTGGTATATGTGTTAGAACAATGAGAACAGGCAAACTGCAGAACCACATTTATAGTTGTAATTTTATGCACCAGTTTCCTTTTATTCCTCAAACTACTGATTGTGCAGCGAACAAACTAAAGCCACAGGTGGATAACCAACACAGACAGCAGACTAACCGCAGGAAGCAAAGCATATTTTCAATATTATCCTTAATGTTTGATTTGGAAACCTTAAGGTAACGTTTAAGCATATTTTACTCTGCAGTTCAACAAGTTTCTGGAAGAAAAAAAAATCCAAACTGTCAAAGTATCCCCCTCAGTCTAAACTTTTTATTGGTGTTTCCTGTCTTTTGTTTAGACAAATAGTCAATTTGTAGCAAAGTGTTCTTGTTTCGGAGGAGTTAAGAATACAGCTTCAAAAAGTTAGAGATTTTTTTTTTTTATTTATCTCCTCACTGGTGATTATTATTCCTCGCTGGTGCCAGTAGTCTGAGTGCAGACAGCTCTCCAGCCTACTGTTAGCAAGCCAAGATTGTTTTCCCTTCTTTCGTTTTAGCTTCAGCGCTTACATAATGGCACCTTTTCCCCATCGTCTTTTCTCTTTTATTATTCATATCTCAGTTTGGTGGCAGAAGGTGTGTAGGAGGCTTTTGTTCTGCCACTTCTCCCTCTTTTTTTTTTTTTTTTTTTACCTTTGTTGCCCATATGAAATCTGACATATTTTACATTTCAAATTCTCAGTTATAGCATTGTTGCTCTTTTACAGTCCGTCACTTTTTGCATTGTGTTTCATACTTAACTTTCTGCTTCACTTCTCTTGTTTATGGATTAATCATATCTTGTTTTGGAAACCGGGCCTGCAGGCTGCAGCTGAAGGATTCATGACCTCGGCTTTGGTAGCTGCTTTCACAAAGAACTATTGCTTGTCTGAGGATCCAATTTGAACTGGGTCATTTCTTTATCGGATAAATTTGGCCCAAGGCTTTGTGTATCATTCCCATTTTTCATGTCGGCTCGAGGCTAACTACACACTCCTCAACACACTTGCAATAATTAGCTCCAGTGTTGCCCCAGCAGTCTGATTTGGAAGTTTTGGGAGCTCCTTCGAAACTTAGCAGGTTTTTCAATCTCAGCCTAATTGTGCTGTTCGATGTTCTCTCTTATAAAATGGACTTTCTTTGACTTGTGACAGTTTTGAGCTTCACTCTGGATTTTTCTTTTCTTAGCCTACCACCTCTCCGCCTCCAGCATCTCCCTAAAGGTCTTACACCTGCAGCTGTATGGCAGTTATTATGGCAACTGTAAATTAGTCTTTAAATTAAAGATGTTGTCAGCTCAACAGCTCCTCTCTGCATAGCTCGTAAGGTCAGTGTTTGCTTCTGGTGTATTCCGACAGCAGCCACTGTGGGCGCCCACGCTCAGACGTTTATCCTGCATCTACCCTGGTGGTACTGCTGGCGCTTGATTTTTCATTATTGTTCAGTAGATAGAAAGATACAGAAAGCTGACTTTAATAAGCAGCTGCTTTTGGGGATGGAGAACAACTGCAGTGATAACGTTGCAAACCGGGAGCTCTTTGCTCATAACAGCAGCAGCTGCAACAAAAGTCATAATGCACACACCAAAGAGCAACCAATGAATCAACACCAAATGCAATTACAAAGCAGATATCAGTATCACCATCAAGCGATGAAGAGTCGACAACATGCTATCACAGCTCAAACAGGAAACTCCAGCTACGGTCTCCAAGCGACCAAACTGCAGACTGTGTTACACAGAAATGTCATCGTTCTCCAGAAATAATTGAACAGTGACATTTTTGTTGACTCTGTACATTGATTTTGTAATGAAACAATGACTGTAGTCAAAGTGCAGCCTTCCAACTTTAATTTCAAGGTGCAAACATATGTAACAGATTAGGAAATGTGGACTTTTTCATACCCTGTTCGCCCATTATAAGGCAAGGCAAATTTATTCATATAGCACATTTCATAACCAAAGGACTTTACAGATTACACAGTTAAAAGCACAAGCGACAAATGATAAAAACAATAAAAGCAAGAAAGCAAAAGACGTATTTTACAAAAATAAATTATGAGTAATTCTATAGTAGTTGTGGGTGGTGGGTGGGGAAAAAGCCACATAACTGCATTAGAAAACAAATTACAAAAAAGGGTGTTTCATTGATTTGCTAAAGTCTGTTCCATTTCCTGTTTGCACAAAACAATAAAGTGTGTTGATTTTAATGTGTACGTACTGCATTAAAAAAAAAGATAGTGACAGTTAGTATACACTGATCAGCCTCAATAATAAAACTGCTGACAGGTGAGGTGAACAACATAAATCCTCCTGTTAAAATACAGTGTTCTGCTGGGAAACCTTGAGTCCTTCATTCATAGATGCCACTTGACGTGCTCTGCCCACCCAGACACCCAGTTACAGATAATAGTCTCTTACTCAGACGCTGATGACGTCAGCACGCTGGCTGACTCTGTCGTCTGTGGACATTCCCATAGGAAAGTTGTAATAGAAATAGTGCTGGCTCCCAGCGGCAGTGATGTGATTGGATCCAAATCCGTGTACTTCCTCGACCAACGGCTGATTAGCTTTGCCTTACACCCACCTACACCGGAATTGCTGTTCCCCGAATCTGAGCAAATCCAACACTTTTTTAGGTGTAGTAGCCTGAGCCATGACTGACTACATTACGAATCTACATCACGGTACTACGCACCGATAACCTGCTCTCTCTGTTTCTGGTACGTCTCTGTTACATGTAACACACGTGCCGTACCTATGGCAATGCCGTCACGTGGTCTGGATATCCCGGCCCATTGTCCCCAGACTCCCATTCTGAAGTAAGGGAGGCTGGTCACGCGAGACTACACAGATCACTGCCCCACACCTCCACATGGCAATGGCACTCCGCAACTGCAGTTGCCCCCCAGGAGGACAATGCATCATGCTCATAAGAAATGTGTTATAAAGCTCAAGGTATCAAGCTGGCCTCGACTTTCCCCAGATCCCAATCTGACTGAGCATATTCGTGATGTGGTGGTACCCCAAAGGTCCTGGGTCCATGCTTGGCACAGACACGAGACCCATGGGGGGAGTCCTGTGGTGTCTAGTACCAGGGCGTCGAGTAGATCTTTTGGTCCTGTGGGTTGTGAGATGGGGTACCAGCAAGTCCCACAGATGCTCGATCAGGATTTGGGGATTTCGGAGGCCAGGTCAGCACCTTGAACTCTTTGTCATGTTCCTTGGGCCAATCCTGAGCAGCTTTTTAGATATGGTATGGTGCATTGTCTAACTGAAGGGCTTCTGCTATCGGAGAGTGTCTTAAAGGGGGGTGCTTGGTCTGCAATGATGTTTGGGTCGGGGGTGAGTGTGAAGTGGCATCCACCTTAATGAATGTTTCCCAGCAGATCATTGCATTGGAACAAGATGATCAAGGTTTTTCACTTCACCCATATTCACCCGTATGTTCAGTAATCTGTAGTTGAATACAATTTAAAAGTAACAATTTAAAAGTAAATTTAAAAATACTGCATACTATACAGTGTAGTTCAGATATAAAACATTTCACTACCCCACACCGTACGGAGAAACAGAAGCATCAGAAACACCTTCCAGTCTGACTCCAGTCTGCAACAGTTTAAACACAAAGATGAGATTAAACAGGTGTTTTTATTCTTTGGGTCACTCACTGTGTGTATTCTGTTCATAGACACGTGACACACACACACACACACACACGGGCAGGCCATATGATGGTAACATTGTTGTAGCTGATATTGGTTTTGCTGCACAGAGAAATAGGCTTATTTTCTCTGAGGCAATCCTCACAGGACGTGTGTGTGTGTGTATATGTGTGTGTTTTTCTGACACATGTCGTCTGTCTGCTGTTTTGTAGCTCCACATGCTACGAGTGGAGCGAAGGAGAAGGCAGCTTATGGCTCCTATACTTGATGTATTATGTATGGAGGCTCACAGATCTGTGTGCTGCTGGCTTCAGCGCTGCTAACTGTCAAGTACTGTAGGAGCAAATGGATTACACAAGATGAAGCCAGACGATACGTGCTATCCAGGGACAGCAAATATCAAACCCGGTGTGATGAACAGAACGTGGCACCGAGACGATTGTGCTGAGAGAATATTTGATAAGATGAAAATTCCCCCAGCAGGAACAAGCAATCCTTCTTTGCTGCAACAAGATAGCCTTAGTTCCTCAGAACATTTGACATCTGTTGTGTGCAGGTATCCTCCTGGTTATTTCTGTCAATGAACGACAGCTAATATCCTGATTTCAATAGAGCCATATATTTTGGGAAGGTGTTGGAAAGGTACACAAAATAGAGTCGGCATTTTTTCTGTTTATATCACATACGTCATGTGGTGGTGGTGGAGGTCTATCCAGCAGCCAGCGCTGGAGGAATGTTGTGCTCAGTGTTTTCTATCGACAGAACTTTAAAGGCATTAAGGCTCTCGGTCTCCAAGTGACGACGGCGACTCAGAGGCTGAGAGCCTTAATGCAGATTTTCTAGCGAGTGATGTTTTGTGGCGCCGGCTGAGTTGCAAACACACGTCTTTCTGGATTTGACCTAGTTTATGTTCATCCTCCTCTAATGAAGTTGATGGAAACCCGACAGATATGGTGTTCCCCGACTTTGACCAGAGATTTTATGAAAATTTAGTTGATCTGTGTATCAAAGCCTTGTTCTTTAAAACTCAACCAGCATGGCTCTAGACGTTTAAATTTATCTGTTGAATTTTCCCTTATTATCTTAGGTTCATCAGTCGTTACTAATTCGACATATCGTTCGAAAGCTACGCTCTTCATGGTGCCAATAATGACGACCATTTCAAGATCCAGCCGCTGAAGCAGGCTCGATAAAAGCTTCAGTCATGCAACAAACAAAAAAAGTTATAACTCACCTGTGTAGCGTTATCCTAATCCACAGAGCCATATTATGCAGACCGAATCAGAGCTTCCACAGCTCCCATGTCATTCCTCACACACAGAGAATAGTCCGGACGATTTAAATTCTGCGAAATATTTAGTCCACACTTCATTACATCCACAGATATCCATGATCTGCTGTTGCATCGTTTCAAATGTTCATATTTCTCCACATTTTATCCATTATTTTTACAATTATTCATGTAAATAAACAGTCTAGTGAACCCCTGACCTTTCCATTGACACCTCATTTGAGCCAATAGGAGCTTCCAATGCCACTGCAATGGCCTCAGTAGCCAACCAGGGCCTGAGCTGAAGGAATATGGAGTTAGATTTGTGTCTTTATTACATGTGAGAAAATTAATGATATGAGAGAAAAAAAAATGTTTGAGAGGAAAGGTTTTTACACTGATAGCAAAAAATAATATTTGAGTCTCAAAAGGTTTTGAGAGAAAGTATTTTGTCATAGAATATAAAAAAATAATTTGAGATTTAAAAAAATGATTTCCGAGAAAAAAAACTCTCTCAAAAAAGTTTTTTCACTCTCAAATATTATTATTTTTTTGTTATCAGTGTGAAAACATTTTCTCTCAAACATTTTTTCAGGCATCAGGGGGAAACACGGCAGGACAAGGACAAAACTAAAGTAGTGAAAGTCCGAGTGTGGTGGGTGGAGAGGTGGTGGATGGGTCCAGCAAACACCAACCTTTACCCGGGAGAGCGGTGCTCGCTTCCTGTGGGATTATAAAGCCAAACCCTGTTTTCCTAAACCCAACCTTGTGCTTTTGTAGGGAAAACTTACATCAGTGTGTGGTGTTGGACCAACGTAGAGCATTTATTTTGAAAGACAGGCAGAACTTCACATGGTGTCCCAGAGCGTCAACAACCAACGCACCCAGGGTACCTTGCATGTTGTGACCAAACGTTGATATGTGACGAGGTCGGAGTGAGAATGTGTTGGCTGACACTTAATTTAACTCAATGACAGAAGCACTTATAGTGATTCTGACTGTTAGGAAGAGTGTTACCTTTCAAATGAGACCATGCATGTACATGTACTGAGGATGGAACAAGAACAGCTTAAATGTACTTTGGGTTTGCCTTGGATAAGCGTTTAGGTGAATTTTACAGGACCTTAAAGAGATTAAAAAGCCTCACCAATGAAGCAGAGTTCTTCTCTGTACACGTGTTAAGTGTACCAGCCATAACTCATAATTCAATCACGGTAAAGTGCAATAAATGGAAATTAAATTACAGTTATGCCTCTCCGCTCACCCGCTGTCATCAGTACAGTAGAGTATTTACTCTGCTGCTGAGCTGTGTATGCAAACACAGAGCAAGGAGGGGATAATCACCCTTTTGCATGAAATTAGAGGAACGCTACTATTTAAGCAGTTTGAAGTACATAAATCATTGTCTCTGTTTTTATCTTTGGTCAACGTCCACAAGGTGGAAAATAGCCGGGAGTCAAACAGTCAGTCAACAGTTTCATCTTTGGATCATGATTAGATCACATGTTCAGTTTTTTAATCATGAAATATGTTTTCCAGCCTCATGGGAAATACAGGCACCGTCCAAAAGAACATTCACCCTGGAAACAGCCTGGAGCTAATGTCATGTAACAGTACGAGGTACAGCTAAATCTTTGCTGCTGTTAACTAAAACTAAAGCCTTGTAAACCCTGCAGGCACTAGACTACACGAAGCAATAACCTCTCTTAATTCTCTCCATGTGGAACACAGATGAAGCCAGATAGTAGGAAATGCTATTAAAAATAGGCTCAGGCATAGATAACATAGCAGGTAAATTATATTATCTACACACACACACCACAGTTATATAAGTGAACAGCTAACAGTTTCCATCCATGCAGGAATTGGTCTCTCACTTGTGTGTGAGCTGCTTTTTCTCGTGTCATTTAGTGTCCTCGGGGCCCGTTTCATCATATTTGTGGCATGCAGACAGATGCCGGAAATATTTGATCCATTTGCTGTCACTGATTTTGACACGTTTCGCAAATGAATTGCAGTCCAGAGCCGCAAATGCACCTTGCAGTGTGTGTTCAGGGAGGCAGTCTGTGTGTAGAGATTAACTGTGCATCAGAATATATTTTACGGTATAGGAGCCATCACATTGCACCTCTCTCTGGCCTCACTGTCTTCATCTTTTTTCGCAATTAACTGAGAGTTGAGAAGATTATGTCACTCTGCACTGAAGATATAAACCTAGAAAGCAATAGTTTCTTAAGACAGTGATATTGTGCTTGCTGCCTGAGGTAACGTGCATCTGCAACATATTTTTTTTCTGGCTCGTGTCCCAAAATTGGTGAAGATTGGACAGGAGGTAAAACACAGTGTTTTGCCAAAAATTTAAAATAGCCGTGAAGCCAGCAGCGCTGAAATCAGCATGACTAATATTAATAGATCTGTCTTGATCTTTGGCTTCCAAACAGCCCGAAAAGTTAAAAGTTTAGTGAATTTAGTTTCCATCTTAAAACAGAAGTCCAGGACAGAAAGTTTTCTCACGTGTGGAACAAAATGCCTGTTTGTCACATCAGGGTGTCTGAAAAGTTATTGAGAAATGAGACTGTGTCCATAAAGGGTCTTTTTTTAAACTTTTTGTGAATTATGCCTCTGTGCTGAGGACACCTTGAAGGAATTTCTCTCTTTTTTTTTTTTTTTCAAATTTGGCACAAATGTCAACTTTGAGTCAAGTGTGAATTAATTAGATTTTGGTGGTCAAAGGTCAAGGTCACTGTGAGCTTGCGTCTGTGTCATCCTCGTAAATGCGGTATCTCAAGAACACCTTGAGGGATTTTTTTTCAACCTGGGCACAAATATCCTCTTGTACTTGGATGTAAATGTGGTGATATGTCGAGAACACCTTGAGGGATCTTTATTTCAATTTTGGCACAAACATCCACTATGACTCAACAATGAACTGATTAGAATTTGCTGGTCAAAGGTCAAGGTCACTGTGAGCTTGCAACTGTCTCATTCTTGTAAATGTGATATCTCAAAAACACCTTTAGGGATTTTTTTTTTTTTTCAAATTTGGCACAAACATCTACCTTGAGTCAAGAGTGAACTAATAGATATTGGTGGTCATAGGTCAAGGTCACTGTGAGCTTGGTTCCGTGTCATACTCGTAAATGCGATATCTCAAGAATACCTTGAGGGAATTTTTTTTTTCAACCTTGGCACAAATATCCACTTGGACTCAGGGATTAAGTAATTACATTTTTGTGGGTATAGGTCGAAGGTCAAGGTCACTGTGACTCCACATCCATCTCATTCATGAAAATGCAACATCTCGACAATGCAGAGAGGGAATTTCTTCATGTTTTGCACAAACATCTATTTTGAGTCAATGATGAACTTTGAAGATTTTGGTGGTCATAGATAAAAGGTCAAGATCCCTGTGACTTCAGTCGTCTTATTCTTGTGAACACAATACCTCAAGAACCAGTTAAGATTTTTTTTCTTTTTTCAAATTTGGCTCAAACATCCACTTTGAGTCAAGGATCAACTGATCAGATTTCAGTTGCCAAAGGGCAGGGTCATTGTGACCTTGAGTCCATCTCATTCTTGTGAACGGGATATCTCAAGAAGGCCATGATTGAATTTTCTCAAATTTGGCACAAACGTCCACCTGGAGACAGAGATGGTCAAACCACAAGCAACAAGGTCACTGTTACCCCACAAAACATGTTTTATATTATGACAACATTCAACTTATGGTCAGATACTGAATTGGTGACTAATCTATGAAACTGTGCTGATTGTATAGATCCTCTGTGCTGCCGGGGTGAAGATGTGTGTCAAGCATCCATGTTTTCACAGACATGAATGTGAACTGTAAGTGCAAATTGACTTGTTCATGGAGGCGAACAACTGTGAGGTGGTAATTGTAGTTTTTCTTTTTTCTTTTTAATATAAATTTGACATGAAGACAGTTGAGAGAGCAGTGTTAAATCTAGCGTTCAGTCAGGTGCAGAAGGAGCTTTATGTTAATGTGAAGGGAAGAACTATCAACCAAACGCCTTTTGAGCGCCGCTCGATCATAATGAGTGAGGCAGAATGGTGCTGGCACTGCGAGTCTAATGACTTGACCTGGAGGGACCCAAAATGGCTGCCGCAAAATGGGCGTAAATTGGATCTATTAAACCAAAGAGAAGCAAAAAATTGCGTTTTATTAAAATGTTAAGGTTTGGCACATGAAAAGTGAGAGGCTTACAAAGAGCCGCTACCAATTTCCTGCAATTGGAATCATATTTGAAAATGATAAACAGGCCTGGTATATTTATTGGATATTAAAGTCTGCTCTTGGGTATGTTAATATGTGCTTTTCTAGTGAAGGAAACCCTCCGGTGTGGTGGATTAGGGATATTCTGTTGAACTGCCTCACTTTGAACTGTTGACTGTAGTGGAGATCCAGTGTGTTGTCAGAGGAGAAGGAGAAGAAGGGAGGGAAGAAGGGGAGGTAAAATGAAAAACTGGAGGGAGAAGCACAGTAGGGGAGAGACAAAAAGAGGAGATGAAGAAAAAGTATTAGGGTTCCAGTCTTTGTGATTTCATATATGCCTGAAGTGTTTAAAGTCATCCAGAAAAAAAAATCTAATGAAATCAAAATGACAGGAAATGAGGGAGAAGAGGGTTATAGTGGTGAAGAAAGCAGCGCTGAAAGAGCACAAGAGGGGAAGATGGCTTAGTGAATCGAAATAGGAGGAAAAAAAGATGCAAAAGAGGAGGATAAAAATGTGGCAGAGAGGAGATAAAGAGTGAATCTGAGAGAGGGGGAGAAGAAGTTTGTAATTATAAAGGGGGAGAGAGAACAAATGCATCAGCATTGCTACAGCTGAATAATGCAACGGGGGAGCTCGCAAACACACATACAGAGGACAGGGGGTGTATTTCAAGCAGCTAGCAGGGACACAGAGAAAGAGATACATGTTCAGCTAGAACATCTGTGGCTTATGGAAATGGCTCGTGTTCAAAAGAGAAACAACTTCTGGTGAAAATGCTAATTTTACTTGACGCTGCATTTGAATCACCTCACCGGGCTATAAGAAACAACACCTCGGATAACTTCTCTCAACCTTTTGGTTTCCTTGTGTACACGCCGAGATACCCACAGAGTTCCACCTTGCTCTCTTTCTCTGCGAGTGTGTATTCCCACCCTCGCTTTGTAGACTGAAATTTATTATGACAGGAAGACGAGTTGAGGACGAGAGCAAAACAAGAATGGAGGATTCAAAACAAGCTGTAAAGTTAACTTCGGAAGGCCGGCCTCTCTAGAAAAAAAAAAGGACTTCTTATTCCGGTCGCATATCGCCACATTCAGCCAACAACAAAGGGCTTCGGCATGGAGATTTTGTTTTCTTTTACAAGAATGCCATACCATAAAAGAAATGTGTCATTTTTAATTTGCACCAGTGAAGTGTTTCTGAATGTCACATCCACTTTATGAATACAAATGCACTTCTCAAAATGTGGAATGGTGTGAGAACCAAAAGTCAATTTCTTTATAAATGTTGAGGGTCAGAGAAAAGGTGAAAACAAAAGACGCTAAGTGTATTAGAGGAGGTAGATTATATCACTGAAGGTGTTTATTGTGTTTATGCTTTGCTTGAAGCTGTTTGGATTAACTACAGTACAGTGTGAAGGACAGACGGCGCACAGACAGACCTTTCTCCCACAAGTCACATTTAGATGCAACTAATTTGAAACAGTAAATATGTTTTGAAGGAAATGTAATGCCGAGCAAATTACATTTTCTATTAACATAATGGTCACGAGCTCTGGATGGTGACCGAAAGAAAGAGTTGCAGATACAAGCGGCCGACATTAGCTTCCTCTGTAGGGTGGCTGGGCTCAGGAGTAGAGCCATTGCTTCTTCATGTCGAAAGGGGTCAGCTTTGTTGGTTCGGACGTCTGATAAGGATCCCTCTTGGCGCCTCCCATTAGAGGTGTTCCAGGCACGTCCCACTGGCAGGAGGCCCCGGGGCAGACCCAGAGCACGCAGAAGGGATTATATATCTCATCTGGCCTGGGAGCACCTTGGGGTCCCCCAGGAGGAGCTGGAAAGCATCGCCGGGGAGAGGGACGTGCCTGGAACACCTCTAATGGGAGTGCTGGGGTGCTTTGCTTGGCCTGCTGCCTCTGCGACCTGGCCACAGATAAGTGGATGAAAATGGAAGAACGTTTTTTCTAGGAGGTTATGGCAAAATACATCTTGAAGATGCTTCACATTCAATGTGTGTCAAGAGTGTCTTCCAGTAGAACACTTCAGAATCTAGTTTCAACAAAAAAAAGGTCTTTCGCAATGCATCCATGGTCATTGTTGGGGTGGATCACTTGGACCCACGGCAGAGGTCTGGACCAAGCCCCAAACGTCCTGCGTTAACTATTTTTAAATGTACTAGCCTCACCCTTTTAATTCCTTATCTCCTCTCCTCTCTGCAGCCCAGAACTGTTCAGGTCTGAGGACATGTGCCGAGTGTTTGGAGAGGACAGAGTGCGGTTGGTGTGGTGATCCCAGTAACACCGGCAGGGGGGTTTGCATGGAGGGGTCCTATCGAGGCCCCCTGAAACCCGCTGGCACCAGGGCCGGGCCCCGAGACCGAGACAGGCTACGTGACAGGGACATGGTGCTGGATCAGGGTCTCTGTTTATCTGACAGAGGATTCAACTGGGCCTTCATCGAATGTCCCGGTGAGTGCACCACCGCAACACACCGCTTGTGTTCTGTCACCCAGCTGAATAAAACTGAAACAAATCATATCTTCTGTCTGTGGCGTTGTGTCGACACCTCGTTCATCTAAGAACAGAACAAAAACCTTCATGAAGTGTGTCTTGTGTTTGTGTTTGTGTCCTCGCAGCGTGCCAGTGTAATGGCCACAGCAGGTGTGTGAACGGCAGCGTATGCGAGCACTGTGGAAACCTGACAGCGGGGTTGCACTGCCAGAGCTGCATGCCTGGTTACTATGGCGACCCCACCAACGGAGGGAAGTGCAACGGTAAGTGCAAATGTCACACGACATGCATATGTGTATTTTAGTGTGTTGAAGATATTGGCTGCAGAGTTGTCTGCCAGCTATCGGTCAAGCTTGACCAAGGAGAACGTCATCAATGTTGACACCTATTTCTGTCACAAGCCTCTTGTCCATGAGTAGATGCACTGTTCCCTCTGTCCTGTGATATGGTTGACAATGGTAGTTCGGTAGAAAGAAAACAGTTCCTATGTGAAACTGCAAAAAGGTCTGTAGATCCTCTGGAGTGACCAGGTCATGATTTGTAGAAAGAGACATTGCTGTTGAGTTTTTCAAATGTTATTTTTTGGCACTTCGAGCACCACAAACAGAAGCTGCTTCACAAAGATGGCAACCATTGAGGGTGAAGTGTCCATCATTCTACACTCAACTTTTGGACCGTTTTGTGTGCACCAGTAGTACACTGCATCTTCCCGTAGTATGCAGCATGGACACTCATAGCGCACTTGTGCACTCAAAATATGAAGTGTTTAGTACACAAGTATGTGATTTGAGACACACTAAAGGAAAACAAACACATACATTTAGATAAAAAATGTCAGTCACCATCATCTGGTGGACAGATTTTTCAGTCAAAGGTGAAACAACAAAGATATCACCATGGAGAGAGGTGCGCTACGTCAGACTTAATTCCAGCATAACTGTTTCCATCCCCCGTTTTGCGAATCAGCATTTTTCTGAATCAACCAAAACCCCGCTAAAGCGAGCGTATTTTAGTTTGTGCGAATCAGGGGATTTTAATTCAAATTTTGGCGTTTCCATCATAATTTTCTAGATGGGCATCTAAACAGGCTGATGGAAACATGGCTACTGACATCATGACCTTTCCTTCTTTTAGGGTCTGTGTCCACATAGAGTTTTTCTTCAGCAGAAAAGCATTGGCAGGGCGCTTCATCACAGTGCTTCATAAATAACGCTCCCAGCTTTTTTTTTAATGACATGCCCTGCAACAACATCTTGAATCCAACGTTAGCTAGGTAGCTAATGCAAAGCTACATTAACAGAGAGTTGACTACACTGTCAACAACAAGTTTTAAAAGGGAATAGTAATAAAAGTACATTCAAGTGGCAGTGACGTCACCGGCGTCTTTCTGAAAAGTTTAAAAAGCAGATCACTCTCTCACTTTTTCTCTAGGTGGCCACATGCGGCCGCACATTCTCCTCATTGGGAACAATTGAAAAAAGACACTGGTGCTAAGAAAAATAAGTGATGTGGACACAGGCCCTCATTATTTCCTTGAATTTTTATCTTCTACTGCAGCAACCTGCCTTGTGTCAAGACAGAGACATTTTTATTTTCAAAAATAAAGAACAGGATATCTCTGGGAAACAAGTTTGCTGCAAGAAAAATAAAGTTTGTAGAGACTTTCCTAGTGTGTTTGGGATGAATACCCCTCTTTTACGCTATGTGTTGCCTTCACTTCTTGCTCTGAATTACTTTTAAAGGATTAATGAGTGATTAAAAACATGTCTCACCTGCTGCGGGCCGTCCACAGCGCTGTAATAGGCACAAACAACCTGATGGGGGCAGTGTTTAAAAGCAGTGAGTGTGGGCTCTGGTTTGTGTTGTGGTGTTGTGGAGCAGTGAAAAGGGAAACTACACGTGTTGTTTGGACGGCAGAGTGGTCTGCACACGGAGACAGAGCAGCAGCAGAGTCTTGTTGTTCCGGTGAACAGCAGAGTCTTGAGATGTTGCTGATGCAGCCTCACACAGACACACATGCTTCATGTGTATCCGTGTGTGTTTCTGTGTGTCAGCAGCTTTGTTTTGCCTCATATGGAAATAATCGTAACAAATCCCATAGCTGCAGTTGTTAACAACAGATTATATGTGTGTGAGCTGGATGATAAAAAGCAGAAGCCACGGGAAAATGGGAGTGTGTGTGTGTGTGTGTGTGTGTGTGTGTGTGTGTGTGTGTGTGTGTGTGATGTGAAGGCTCGGGGGGGGCTGGGTGAGGAAGGTATATGATGTGGGCCTGGATGGTGATGGGAGAGTGTAATGAATGAGTGAGTGAGTGACTGCTGGAGTGTGAGTGAGGTGGGGGGAGAAGTGAGGGGGAGGTGCAGTAACATCAGTCTCGCTGTGACAGATGTGCGTTTTGGCTTGGCGGCGGCGTGACATTAAATCGCTCTTAATCATTTTCTTATTTCCTGAGTTGACTGGTGTCTCCGTCCCTGGCGGCTTCTCACAGCGAGCGAGGCGCTGATAGATGCACGCCTCTCGTCGCCGTCGTACAGGACAGCCTCTGATGCACTTTCTCCTCTACTTTGCTTTTCTTTGCAGCATTTTTTCTTCTGTCTCTTCGTCTTTTTGGCTTTTTCTTCTGCTTTCTTTAACATCACCTGCTCACATTTTCCCCTCACGTTCCACTCTGACACCTCCTTTATGCCTCCTTTCCTTTTATGGGTCATGCTATATGCGTTCAATTTATCTATCCCTTTCCTTCCCTTCATCCATTCTCTCCTCTCCTCATTTACTTCCCTTTCTTGCACTTCTGTCTCTTTGTTCTTCCTTTCTGGTCATCTCTTCTTGCCTCCTCTCTCATTGCTTTTCCTTGTTTTGCTTTGTTTTTTCTTACCTCATCGTCTTTACTAACATTTTTTGTCTCTCTTTCTTTGCTTCTCCTTTCCTTTCCTTTTTTCCTTTCCTTTCTCTTCCCTCCCTTTCCTTTCCTTTCCTTTTATTTCCTTTCCTTTCTCTTCCTTCCTTTCCTTTCCTTTTCCTTTCCTTCCTTCCTTTCTTCACTTCTTATCTACTCATCTTTTTCCTCCATTCATTTCTTCTCCTTTCTTTTTCTCCTCTCCTCTTTCACTCCACTTGTTTACGTAACATGGTCTTTACTAACATTTTTGTCTCTCTTTCTTTGCTTCTTCTTTCCTTTCCTTTCCTTCCTTTTTCTTTCCTTTTTGTCCTTTCCCTTTCTTTCCTTTTATGTCATTTCCTTTCCTTTCCTTTCCTTCCCTTCCCTTGCCTTTCTCTTTCTTTCCTTTCCTTTCCTTTCCTTTCCTTTTCGTTTCTTTCCTTTCCTTTCCTTTCCTTTCCTTTCCTTTCCTTTCCTTTCCCTTTCTTTCCTTTCCTTTCCTTTCATTTTCTTTCCTGTTCCTTATCTTTTCCTCTCCTCTCCTCCCTGACCGTGCTGACCACACACTCATCCATCCACCTCCATCCTGCTTCCTTCCTTTAGCTTCTTTCACCTCTCCCTTCATTTCCTCCTTCCTTCACTTCTTCTGTACTTCATCAGTCCCTCTTACAGTTCACAGCAAGTCTCTGTCCCAGATTTCCCCCTCTCCTCATCCCTCCATCAATCCATTCATCCTCCTCTCCTTCTCTCCTTCTCCATCTCTCTTTATAAAAAAGGACCACTACATTTACCTTGGGCTAAATGGCTGGGAGGCAATGATGTGTGGCCGATTAGAGGACTGAATGATAGAGAGACCGCTTCGCCTACCAGGGAGGGGAAAAGGCCTCGGCTCAGAGGGTTGTAGAGGAGAGGGGGAGGGTAAGGGGGGGAGACAGGGTGGGAAAGGAGGAAACAGACAAAGACAGAGAGAGAAAAAGAGATAAGACCATGTGGGAAGATAAACAAGGTTAATGTGGGTGGAGAAGGACAGTTGCCCTTGGACAGAGAGACAATGAAGAAATAGAGGAGAAGATGGAGGGATGAAAAGAGGAAGAGATGGAGGACAGACAGAGGAGAAAGGAGTCCGTCCGTTCCCCTGTCCCTGTGACAGATGATTAACTAACCTTGTCAAATCTGGATGAAGTGTGTGTATTTGTGTGTGTGTGCGTGTGTGCGCAGGGCATTAGTTTCCCTTTTCTCCGAATGTGCCGTTCACCTTGTGCCGCACACATACGAAATCAAACGCACCCGCTCCACCCTTCAGAGCTGCGGCTGACAACATGTTGGATGTGTGTTTAGACTTTCAGTCCCTCAGAGGAGAGCGTGCACTTTAGAGGCTGATGGGAAACCTGCATGTTTTTATGCACATCCTGGGAGTCTTTGTTGTGTTGAGTTCATGTCTGGTTTTTATTACAGCGGAGACAGAACAATGTTTTCTAAACATTTTTGTTTTCGCACTCATCACTGGAATCGTTGTGCTGGAGTGTGTGCGCTGGCTCTGCAGAGAGAAACATCCGCACCTGGAAGTAGTGCAGCCACAGTTGTGTCACAGAGTGGCTGTGTGGTCTGTGGTTTGCTCAGTGGAGCGTTAACGAGAGAGTTGAGGTGGATTTAAGCTCTGCCTCCTCGAAACTGTGATGTTGAGTCACGGGGCGCAGCTGATACCATGTGGACAAGAACTGTGCTCAGCTTGTGCTGCTTGTGTTTAGTGCTGAAGACATTAGTTGATCGTTTGTCAAGCAAATACATGAAACATTTGAATGGACTGTTGTCTCAAATCTCTAAATGCATTTTTTCACTAGCAAACAACAAACATTTGGTCATGGAATTTCCACGTCAAGGTGCGATGTGCAAGGTACCCTGGGTGTGTTCTGGGATGCTGTGTGAAGTTCTGCCTGTTACATGCATTGTCTTCTTTCAAAATATGTTTTTGTCTCATTCAAAGTAAACGCACTACGTCGGTACAACAACAACAAACACACATGGTTGGGTTTAGGAAAAGAAGAACAGGGTTTGGCTTCGTAATCTAACGGGATGCAAACACCACTCTCTTGAAAGTTGGTGTTTGTTGGACCTGATTTTGAAGTTTTACCAGGTTGGTGGCAGCCATACTATGTTTCTGATTTCAGTCGCAACCTGGTCTCACTCTGAAGTCTTGAAATACCGGCGCTTGGTCAGTGACTCCTGGCATCAGACATCCATGAAAAAAAGCTGTCCTTTCTGCATTGGCATTGTTATCGGCATCGGTTATTAACCCGACCAGTGTTAACCGGGGCGGAAGTACGAGTAGGGCAGGCGGGAGGAGTGGTGCATGTCCAACAACCACCAGCTTTCACCCGAGAGGCTCGTGTTCTCTTCTAAGATTCAAACCCTGTTCTTTTTTCCTAAACACAACCACATGCCTGTATTGGCTAAACACAACCAAGTGTGTTTGTTGCTGAAGGAAAAGACGTAGTGCTTTTATTCTGAAAGAGACTGTATGCAAACTGTACATTAGCTGTGAAAACAGAAGTGTATTTTGAAAACAGACACTGAGTGCGTTTACATTGACAGTTTAATTCCCTTTTCATTTGGAAGTTCATTCCTATTAAAAGTGATCTTGTAAACACCTAATTCGGAATGAAAATGGCCAATGCGATTGAAAATTCAATCTGATGTAAGGGGCTGGAATATTCCGTTTCTAATTCCGAATGAAACAATTTCTTGCACTTGTATACACTAATTACTCTTTAAGTTCATTCCGGTCTTTCTGTGCATGCTTGTTTCCTTGCCCTTCTGGTACGATGACGTCTGTAGCGCACATAGCAACAGGCTGAGATAGAGCAGTCGGACTCGTTGCACTCATCGGTTTCCATTCACCACAGCATGGTCTTCTACCTCCCTTCTTCGACCTTCTACCTCCCTTCTCCTCCTCAACAGACGAAGCATTAGCAGAACAAGGTTGTTGTCGTACTGCTGCTTCAAGAATATAAGCAAAACAAGCCCGAAAAAGGCACTAAGAACGGCGGCGTCAAGCATCTTATCTGGAGCGAGGACGACAGTGTTTTCTTCCTGTAAACATAAACACGTAACATCCGCCCCGCCCCCTATCCAATCAGAGACCTTCCCTGCCCCAAACCTTGCACGGACACGAATAAAGGCGATTAAACTGATCTCCTGTGTAAACCCTCATTCAGAATGAATATTTCCCATGTAAATTACCTGGAAAGACTTTAATTCCAAATGATTTCCTTCTGAGTGAGAAGCCATCATGTAACCGCACCCAATGCGTGTAACAGGCTGAAGCTGACACGTCAACAACCAACGTACCCAGGGTACCTTGGACGTCATATATCAAAGTGGAAAGTCCATGACCAAACATCAATATGTGACGAGGTTGGAGTGAGAATGTTTTGTTCAGTCGAGATTGTTGACAGTGAATAAAAGTTTAAAAAAGGATCAGTAATATTCTCCTTTTCAGTAACACCAGGACAAACTCATAGTTTGTGATATACCTGCCCATAAGCACTCTACAGACTGACATGTACAAATAATGAAATGGTGCTGAGCAAACGCTGCATCAATTCGATAGTTCTTAGTCATCTAAAAAAGAAGGCTGACATTAGAAATAAAAAGGGACTTTCCAGCTTCTTATATCACATTCTTACCAGCAGCCTTTCACACTGACATCGTCTTGTGGCGTATTACTGGTGTTGTTTCAAATTGACAGTCAAACAGTCAGTGACAGTTTGACTTAAAAATATGCATGAACACATAGCAGTTAAAAACAAACAAAGAAAAACTATGGCCTCATTTATTAAGTATTAAATTATATTAAGTATTGTGAGAATGGAAAGCAGAGATGTGCTGAATTTGCTGGACTAACAGGGAGTTTCTAGAGCACACATTTGTTTGCTCTGCACAGTGGGGGCATCGGTGAATAATCTGATTCCTTAGCAGCTGAATGTTAACAAGGGTTTTGGAATAATCAAAGTGCTGCAGGACACACACACACACTTCCCTGATCTCTCTCCTTAACGTAACTCCTCTCAGTCAGCTGGTTTCTTGTGTGCAAATGATCAAGCTCCTTCAAAGACCTTCATAAATGAGGCATATTTCTGCGAGTGCTCAGGTTTAGTGAGGTATCACCAGCAGCAGCAGCAGCAGCAGTAGGGGGGACGAGTGTTTTCCCACGCTGCCCTCTCAATTGTCTTCCAGGCAAAAGACAGGGGCTTGTGTTCTCTCTTGTGCTTGTTATCTTTCGCTACCCGGTGCTTTGGCGTATAATGCTCTTCTGCCACCGGCACCTCACGCTCAACAGTTTTATTGCTTCCATAAATTTTGCATGATTCACATCAGTAGCTCCCTGTCTGCATCTCGCTCTGATACTCTATCTCTCTCTGCTCTGCCTCGCTGGCTCTGTCTCGCTGTCTGTGGAGACTCTCAGTCATGCTGGTCGTGTGAGACGTAGCAACACTACACAAGTCAAAGGCTGCTGTTGGGTCTCGAGGAAGTTTTGTGGGGTTTCATCGTTTCTTGCAGGTTCAGCTCAGTGCTTGTTTTTTATTGGGTCACACAGGACGTGGAGTGCTCTTTGGTTTCTTATTGTTCCAACAAGAAAAGGAAAGTATACGATGTATAAATATATATGAGTTGGATGTGTCATACATTTATTGAAACAGAGAGGAGTGCTTGATATGAACTGTGGAGGATGAGTTTTATTCTAGTTTTGAAATGAGGAATTAGTTTTAGCTTGGGACAGCTGTCGTCTTTCCAGTGGAGTGATTCTTTTTTTCCAGTGTAATCAAAACCAGACTAAAGCACTCTAAGTTAAATTAAAGTGAACCCAAGCTGACATTCGGAACGTAAGACGTTTTTTGAGTGTTACAAGTCATTCATACTTTCACATAGACTCCAGCCCACAGACGTATTAGTAAGTTAAACTTTTACAAATAAAGACATGAAATAAAATGAAAGTATTTTAAAGGTTCAGTGTGTAAAATTTAGAGGGATTTAGTGGCATCTAGTGGTGAGGATTGCAGATTACCTTCAGTGTTCATTGTTCAGGAGGTTTTTACTGGGAGCCGAATTGTCCACAGGGGTCTCTTCCTCTCCAAAACAAACGGATCATGGGATTAAAACTGGCAGAAACACTGAAAAAGCAGTTTCATGTTACAAATCTGTGTTTCTCCGACGCTGTTTGGCATGTCGGAGACTGGGGACATTCAGGAGGTTTTCACCAGGAGCTGAGTTATCCACAGACGTCTCCTTCTCCCCAAAACAAACACACAGAGTGATTTAAACCAGTAAAAACACAAAATAAAGCACTTTGGCATTAGAAATCAGTGTTTCTGTCTTAGGGGCGGCTGTGGCTCAAAGCTAGAGCAGGTTGTCCGCTAATTGGAAGATCGCTGGTTGATCCCCGGCTCCTCCAGTCCACATTTCAAAGTATCTTTGGCCTGGATACTGAACCCTAAATTTCTCCTGATGGCTGTTCCATGGGTGTGTGAGAGTGTGTGAATTGTTACCGAGTGGCAAGTGGCATCATGTGTTACTGTGTGTTCAAACCAGAAGCTTCCAAAGAGGCAAAGTCTCTCGCGGACGCCCAAGAAGCACGACAGTCACAAATATTTGTGTCAGCTTTGGTTGCTCTAGTCGCTCATCACGTGAATCATTGAATGTTCGATCGTGCTTGTCAATTTAAAGGAGCTGCAAAGCGACTACTGGCTTGAAAGCAGCGTAGTTGCTGCTTACTGTTGTCCAGTCAAAAAGCTCATAGTTGGGAAGGAAGACTTGCATGCTACGCTGCTACACGGAACAAGTGCGCTGTAGGAACCAAAGTTACATGGCTTGTTCTCTGGGACCCGCTTCATCGAGGCACGTCAGCAATCCGATTGGTTGCCGCCGAACCGCATCAGAGTTCATTAGCATAATGTTCAACAAGTTTTAACACCCGTCCAGTGTTATACAAGTATACAAGTGCGATATTAAAGGAGCATTACATTTGTTGTAATGGAAGCAAGCTAGCAAGCTAACTAAGCTAACTGCTGTCACCCACCTGTCCAGCAGAAAACAGGCCAACTCCTGGTCACTCTTCATCCACGTCCTCTCCTTCAGTGCTCACTGGTGAAAGTGAAAACCAAGAGCTTTGTCCTCTTGGCATTTTGCCACAATATATTTGTTTTTTCCTACCCTGTGATCACAACTTTTTACACACCATGCCCAAAGGTCGCAGCTCCGATTCGTCCCGAACACAGGCGAATAAGAAGAAATCCTGCAGAGTTTATCTTTAAAATATGAAGATCTGTTTTACAAATACAAGCAGTATTAGATTGTTTTGCTGCCATTGCAACCCAGGCAGTTAGAAATAAAAACTCTGTTTAGTATCACAGGAGGTCACCTGTCAGGAAAACCTAAAATTAGATTTTAGCATTTGAACAAACGACCAGTGCTGATGTTTACTGGTGAAGAGTGGTCTTTTATGTCCCAGCTGATTTTGTTTCGCCCCTCCTCTCGTCCCTCTCTGTCCCTCTCCTCTCTATCGCTCTGTGTCCCTAATTTGGAGGTTTTGATGTACAGTCTGTGAGCGGGGTGCAACAGCGGGAGCTCTTTGTAAATTTGTGTTCAGCACAGGAGCTATAGAGATGTTGAGTGCTGTCTCTGCAAGAAACTGGCAACCCAGCAGCATCAACTAGAGACTAGGACAGACAGGACAGCAGGGTAGTGTACGTGTGTGTGTGTGTGTGTGTGTGTGTGTGTGTGTGTGTGTGTGTGTGTGTGTGTGTGTGTGTGTGTGTGTGTGTGTGTGTGTGTGATGGATCAGACAGAGCCAGCTGTTGTTGAGCTTTAGCACCAGTAGAGTAGCAGACAAGGGAAGCTGCCTGCAGAGTCGCTCCATTCAGTGTTCTCTGTGGAGAAGCTGCCAAATCCACTCTCACCTGCTGTCCGTGCGTGTGTGTGTGTGTTTGTGCGTGTTTCCGTGTGTGTGTTTATGTACCTGTGGAGCCTTGTGGCGAGATTGGAAAATACCCAGCATTCTTAGCGGTATCCAGTCATCTTCCTTCTGGCAGCTCTATTCCTGGCATCTGACTGGTCAACATACGGGCGCATAGAAAAACCAAAAGACACACACACCTACACACAAACCCACACACATACAAATGGCTCTGTGAATATGATTTTAAACGGCTTTTGGATCCTTTTTGATCTCCAGTCAGCTGCAGCTGTGACTCATGTCTTGTCTAGAATAAGCCGCCGTCTCTGAGACTGCGTGCTTTCATTTATGGTTTGCATTTCACCAGCCTACAATTAATGTAACGAGCTCCTATGGCCTCATCTCAGACAAGCAGCGCTGTTGAATTAAGTATCCCAGGCCGTGCTCAGACTAATGTGACAACTTGCTCCACACTCCGCACAAATGCAGCAATGTAGCCTCACACACGCAGAACTATATTATAAGTTTAAAGGTGATTTTTTTTCTTGTTCAGACTTTTAAAAATTAGAGAAATGTCTTTGAATTTTCACATTAAATTTGCATAGTATTTCCTGTAAGATTGTAAAGCCAAACCCTGTTCTTTTTTTCCTGAACCCAATCATGTGTTTGTTGTTGAGAGAGAAAAAGCCAATTTGCAGTGTTGTACTGACGTAGTGCTTATATTTTGAAAGAGACTGTATGCAAACTGTACATTTCCTGTGTATTTTGAAAACAGACAATGCATGTAACAGGCTGAAGTTGACACTGTGTCCGAGTTGCAAACTGACTTTCTGTAATACATTTCAGTGGACGTCCAGGCAGAGGATGTCCCAGTGTATGGGAATGGCTATACGCACTGTGATTGGCTCATCGTGTTTGAGGGCGGGGCTTAGCCATAGGTCAATTCATTTTTGAAACACTGATGACAATAAGTGGAGGATGTTAAACTGGTGCTGTTGGTCCTAAAGACAGCTGCCTGTCACCTTTGAATCATAACCACATTCACACAGTCAACATTTTTTAAAAGTCCTCTTCCCTCAGTGCGCCACTGGACCCTACTTTACTCCCCAGATTATGATCAATCACACGCTCATCTCCATGAACAATTTTTTCATCATCTTCATCATCATCAAAGTCACCTTCCACCCACTGCTGACTCCTGATTTTTCTTTGTCCGGTTCCACAGACGGGGCAGTTTGGTGCGATAAGAGAGGGCTTTATGGTGTGTTTAATGAAGGGACGGTGAGGAGGGGTCGAGGGCAGAGGGGGCGAACATGCAGTACAGAGAGGCAGGAAGTCCGTCAAATATGTGGGAACACACACACTCAGTTATATTCGCACACAAAGAGAGAAAATGATTTCCATGTCTTAGAGACATCAAAGAGCAGCTGAATACAGTTTCCCTCCCTCAGCAGAATCTGATCAGTGAACTGTCGACCTTTAAATGTGACGATCTCAAAGTTTCAATCATTCTACTCACACTTTCAGTTTTCAGCCGAGGCGGCAGAATAAATACTGGCATTGTATGTTCCTGCAAATCATGGATGTGTTACATTTGTACATTATTGTGCAGCAGGTATATTGAAAATGTACATTGTCTTACGTTTCAAAGACACAGACTGTTACACGCATTGTCTGTTTTCAAGATACACTTGTGTTTTCATAGGAAATGTACAGTTTGCATACAGTCTCTTTCAAAATAAAAGCACTTGGTTGTGTTTAGCCATCATAGGCATGTGGTTGGGTTTAGGGAAAAGAACAGGGTTTGGCTTTACAAACCAAAATGTGTACATCCAGATTTAACAGAATCGGAACGGAACATTCAGCCGTGCAGTGTTTTCTGTCCAACAAAACAAAATGAAATGCTTTGTTTAGAAATGTTCATCTTTTTGCATTGCCTAGCATTGCAATTGTGTCAAGTATTTTAGATTTTTATTTGTTATTTGCCAGAGAGCCGCTTAACCCTTTGAGATCCACTGTAGACCTGTCCCAGAAGGTCAGTGGTATACATCATATGAGAGCTGGGAACCTCAACATTAATTTGAGATGCAGCTCAGCACTGTGTGTCAAGGTTTTTTAGTCATGAATATGAAATTAAAATTCTGTTTTGTTTAGGCGCCTATTCAAACTTTAAAAGTTTGCAGCTGAAAACACGTGGGACACGGACGCACTGCGACATGTCTGCCGCAGCAGAGCGTGTCCATTATAATTAACTGTAGCTGCTACACTGAGTACAGAAGGCATGTGCACCTCTTCTCTGCTTTTACGTGGCTGCTTTTTTTATGCCTGCGTCCTGGAGTTAGCTGTCGCCTTAGGTATAATGATTAGTGCATTCATACATCTGTCCATCCCATTCTTGTGAGGGTGATTGTTCATGAACGCCTTGTGGGATTTTCTTCAAACGTCCACTTACACTCAAGAATGAACTGACTAGAATTTGGTCACTCTGACCTCCCAAAACATAACTCAATAATTAATACATTAATTATGTGACATAATTTCACACAAATGTGAAACTGATAACATTTTATTTCCGAAAGATCAAAGGTCAGCTTCACTGTGACATCATAACGTTCTGGCCATTATTCAGTGTCATAACTCAGGAACAGAAGGGGAGACTGTCGTGGACCAAGCAGTCAAAGCACAAAAACACAGATTTAAAGTAAAAAAAGGTTCGATTATTTTCCCAATAAATAACATTTTAAAAGCAGATGAGCAGAGAGAACAGAATTGGAGTCATGCGGCCCTGAAAAGAGGTCAAGAACACACAACTACTGAAGAATAAGGCTAACAAAACTAGACGTTAACTCAACACACAGATCAAACAGGATGAAACAATGGGGCAACAGATATACCTGCTGCTCAGACTAAATGAAACACAAAGGGAACTCACACAGACAGTAACTAAAGAAACCTCTAATCCCCCCATAATGTCACAGCTCTTGGTTTGTTCCATGGGACGGCCTTCTGCATGAAAACAGGCTCCGCCCCCAGCCCATCTTTTGCCCAACTCCAATCAGGAAGTGACTTCAGGTAACTCAAAGACAAAGTGAGAGAAATGAAACTTGCAATTGTGCACGATCCTTAAAGAAAACAGTGTGTTGTCAAAGTGCTGATAAGTTTTGAACTAAACAAACTGGTGGATTTTGAGTGGCTGGTTGGGGACAGGTTCATTGGTGACTCTAAATTGTCCGTAGGTGTGACTGTGAATGTCTCTGTGTGGAGCACTGCGATAGTGTGATACGTGTACCCTGCGTCTCGCCCAGTGTCAGCTCAGATAGGCCCCAGCCCTCCCCTGCAACACTCAAGAGGATAAGTGGCCGAAATGAATGAATGAATGAATGAATATGTGGTAATTGTGTGGGTGAGTCATTCAGCTTATTGTGTGGCTGTGAGCACGGCCGTCACAGAGACATTTTGTTAGAATTGAAACTGTGCCGATTGTGTAGAGCGTCTGTGCCGTCAGGGGAAGATATGTGTGAAGCATCCATGTTATACAGCTGCAGAGAGGTGATTCTAGTTGCATTATTTGTCTGCTTGTTCGTCTCTTTGTACATCTACGAAGTTCTGTGGTTGCAGTAGTCATGTTGCCACAAGTTGCCACAGAGGTTTGCGCAACACCACAACTACAACACACCTACGTCCAAACTGAAACCAGACCTTAACCTTACGCTAAGTTTAACCAAATAGTGTTAAAGTTAGTGGTTACATCATTAAAATGTAACGGTTACTAGGGGTAGACGATACAGCAGGATTTGTTTTTGATCCCATACAGCAGTAATACAGGGCCAGATCACCAATATTGATAGTACAATACTTTTTGTTTTTAAAAGTTTGAAAATGTAAAAATAACCAATACTAAAGATCTGGATCTGGATACCTGGATACTCTTCTCCTGAGCCTCTCTGAACTGAACTGGAAACTGAGGCATTTCCCTCCTCCTCCCTTGTCTTCTGTTGCTGCTCCAAGTTCTCTTTCTCATGGTTTTATTCCTCTTTCATTAAGCCATCACTGCTATTATGTGTCGCAGTGTGCTACATGTGTGCAACGCTGTTGTGAGCATTTATACTTGTGCAGTTGTCTGTCTCTGTTACTCTGCAGTTACTGTACGTTCACACCAAACACGATGGACGCGATGTCATCGCCTGTAATGCGTATCGCGGCGCTCGATCACAAATGTCACCTTTTTGATCATCGCTTCATCGCTTCAATCGCGATGACGCAACCCTCCTCCTACAATTTTCTTTACCTCCTGCTATTTACTCATCAGCCATGGCTGAGTTAACTACTGTAGCTGCTCTTTATTTGTTGTGGACACGGAAGTATAAATTCAGCATTACAGTCATGCGTATGCGGCTCTATTCATAGTACAAACGAGGGTCTGCACCAGCCCCCGGCAGGAAACCAGAGGGCTGTGAGGTGAACTTAGCGTCCTCCTACTGTCGACATCAGGTGAGAGTGAAACCAAGAAGATGCTGCTGGGTCTGGAGTAAATAGTACATGCACTAGATGTGTTCATGACAAGGGAACGCTGTTTTTCTAATCCCTGTTGTGAGATCAATCCTATTGATGCTAGCATGGATCTTCAAAATGAAAATATATTATTGATATTTTGGTACTGGTCCAATGAAACCTCGTGTGTCCCCATAATGTCGCATACACATGATTATTGAACTGTTTTGGTCAACACTATTTGGTTATTCTGTTTGTCTTTTCTTTCTTTCAGTGGCAAATAGTTCAGATGTAGAATAATTCACATCTTCAAGGGTAAAAACAGCTGGTTCCAATTCATTTAGTTTTATCAGTTGTGAACTCATCCCTTTCTGTGAGAGCACAGAGCTGTGGAGGCGGAGAATTTGTATATCCGAATTTGTTGAAATATCCATTGAGTGATATTTAGCAGCAGCAGAGAGGAATTCACAGAAATGCACAAAAAAAACCCTTTGGAGTACTGTTTAGCTCCACAAAGGGCCCTGGATTTTTTTCTCTCCCCATTAAGTTATCTTGAGTTTTATAACTGCGCTCCCCTCGGGAATAAGACGGCGCCGAGCGAGGATCGTTCTCTAATGCTTTTCTCGCTGACTTACTTCCTCATCTCTACCTGTCTCTGTGTGACTCCTACAGACACACAGATAAAGAAACAAACACACACATGCACAGACAGCCCAGTTCCCACCTACACACACATTCAAACACTGACAACAGTTTTTGTATTGTGTGTGTACACACAGAGGCAGTGGGCTGAGAAATTGTACTCTCTTCAGGGGGCTTGCACAAGTCATGGGAAATACAATTTCAACTGTATCAAATCAGCCTTTTTTTGCTAAGAGATCAGGTTCCTGTAGATTGCGGCTTATTTCTGTGATGTCAGCAAGTGTGGTGCGTGATGTGCTCTCTCCTGCGTCCATTTCATTCATTCGTTCACTCCCTCTCTCCTTTATGAACCCACTGCTCCCTCCATCATTCACCTCCAGTTGCTCCCTCTTGCTCATAGAATTGAGTTCACTTCTTCTGGGCATCTGAATGTGATTGTGTCTGCAGACTGTTCGGATGAGTCAAGTGACTATTTTACAATAAGGATCAACATGTTCAGTGAGAGAGTCTGACTCACTGCATGAATGGTGAGAGCCAGGAACATGTAAGTCTCCAGAGAAAGCCATATCTATAATAAAGTACAGAGGCAGATGCAGTTTTTCTGGCTTGGTTCTGGTTAGTTAAAGGTCATGTTTTTGCTTAAGATATCTGCTTTTGGTGTCACAGTCCCAGAAAGAGATGCAGCAATGTCTCACTTAAAAACAACTATATTTTGTGGCACTATCCACGTGGAAACGCAGCAGTTTCATAGTAAAGAACAACCTCTTTTCATGGCACTATCCTGGCAGAAAAACAAGGTCATGTCTCGAGCAAATAGACCCCCTTGTGTGGCACTGTCTCGGATGAAAATGCAACCTTGTCTCTGGAAAAACAGCTGCTGTTCATGGCACTGCCCCAGCAGAAAATGTGGTGATGTCTCATTAAAAAACAACCACCTTCTCTAGGACTGTCCCAGCTTGAAATGCAACAGTGTCTTTTGAAAAACAGCAACTTTTGAACCCAGCTGGAACAACCACCTTTCACGGCACTATTTCGGCTGGAAATGCGATATTGTCTCAGTAGAAAACAAGTGCTTTTTGTGGCAATGTACTGGCAGAAAATGCAGCTGGAAAAAACATCTTTTGTGGCATTATCCTGGACGGAAATGCGGCAATGTCTTGGTAAAAACCAACCACCTTTTCTGGCACTATATCAGCTGTAAATGCAACAAGTTATCTGGAAAACAGCAACTTTTTTTTGCAGTGTCTTGGCTGGAAATGTGGCAATGTCTCAGTAAAAACCGATCGCTTTTGGTGGCACTATCCTGGCAGCAAACATCTCCTAGGCGACGCACCATCCAACATCTCCTCTTCCTCCCAATGACAAAGTCTCCTCATGCACTATGCCACTTTGGAGAAGTTGATATGACATGTATGAAACATACAAATGTAACTATTTTGTGGTGCAGAAACATCTAATGGAAACATTTTTCTTCTGGTGACTGGGCTGCCCTGCGAGTCGTGAGATTAGCTTAAACTTTGTGTGTGCAACGACAGGTCATCACAGTCTGGTGTGTGCATCATTTGAACCCTCAACTTTGCAGACATTATTGAGTTTTAACAGACTGTTACTGTCTTCCATGAACCAGTTAGTGTATTATGCATCTATTTTGCACAGGCGCTGCAGTCTGAGCCGTCATACAAGCTTCCAGTCGCGTATCCGTCCTGTATCTGTCGTGCATTCATGTCCCAGCAGTCTCAGTAGATTCACTTTGAATATTGTACGGTTGGAACAATGACGGCACGCTGACGGCTCAGATGAAACTCCACTCTGTGAACTCCATGCTGTAACATCCTGGAACAGCCTGCAGGCTTAGTTTGCAGTTAGATCAGCAGCGTTTGCACAGAATATAAAAGGTGAAAGAATGACAGGGAGTGTGTCTGTGAGGTGACGGGTTTCACCAGCAAACAGCAACTGCAGAAATAAAGCAGCAATTTATATTTCAGAAAGGGTAAAACAAGTTGTCAATGAGGTTGGATAAGTTATGAAAAGATTCAGTGATAAACATCAATGAATTAGGTACATCTGACATCATGTTTATCCAAACCTGATGAATAATGAATCAATTAAAGAGTAGTTATCACAAGGTTAATAAAGCTGTTGCCTTACAAACCAAGAATTTACTTTCTGTACTTTCAAATAAGTGTGGCTTTGTTTATCGATTCAAGTATAGCTTCAAAGTCCCAGTGTGTACAATATAGGGTTATTTAGCGGCATATATCAAGGAGGAGCAGATTGAAACCAGCTAAGACTTCTCCTGATGAGAGTTCCTTCACTGGTTATTGCTCAGGAGGTTTTTACAGGGTGCTGAATTGTCCACAGAGGTCTCTTCCTCTCCAAAACAAACAGACCTAGTGATTAAAACTGGTAAAAACACTGAATAAACCAGTTTCATGTGAGAAATTAGTGTTTCAGCTTGCTTTGCCTGGGGGCCAGTCGCAGAAGCAAGCACAGGTCAGCTGTACGCGGGGATGTTTCTGGGATTAGAGGGCGTTCAGGCTTCAGCCCGGACCTCTCAGTTTTGTTGGTTGTTGGTTTCAAACAGTGGTCTGCAGCTTGGCAGGCGTCTCGCCATCCCCTCCACCTCCCGACGACGTATAGAACGTAAAAATGTGTCATATTTGTGGTTTGCAGAAACATACAATGCCAACGTTTTCTTCTGGTGACTGGGCTGCACTGCGAGTCAGGTGAGATGAGTTTAAACTTTGTGTATGTAACAACAGGTCATACTTATCCCAGTGTGGTATGTCCATCAGTTGGAACCTCGACTTTACAGACATTAATTAGTTTTAATACACAGTTAGGATCTTCCATGAACCAGTTTGTGTATTATGCGTCTATTTTGCACAGAGACTGCAGTCTGAGCCGTCATACAAGCTCACATACAAGACATTCAGTGCCTTAGCCCGGACCTCTGTCAGTTGACCTGAAGGATCCTCCTCCATATTATTGTGATTTTAAATAGGTTGCTGAGTGTTGCAATAAAATATATGGTAATATATAACTTTTTTTTAGCTGTAAATTATGTCCCAAAAGGAAAACTTTGTCAACATATGTTTTATCTAATAAAGTTTCCAGTGTGTTCATCTCACTCCAGACATTTTTTTGTAGCTGCTAAATGTATGTAGTGGACTGAAAAAAGTAATCAATTATATTATTCTAGTAGGCTAGCTAAATGTTTATTTGTATTTGTCAATAATTTCCATAATAGAAAAATTACATCCTCCCCAGGCTTGTTTTTTATATAAACAGGCTCTGTTTCGGAGCTTTATTAAAAACCCTGGCACCGTATTTACATCATGAGTACAACAACAAAAACAGTTTGTATTTATTGTAAATTAGAAAATGATTGAGGGGCGACCAAACACCCTGTCAAGGGCCAGATGTGGCCCACAGGCTGTAAGCTGAGTATCACTGATGTACCGGATACATTGAAACTTTATGTGACAGCAGTGCTGTGGTTAATGTGTGGCTGGGTTCAGGCACAAAACCACTTGGTTGTGGTTTGGAAAAGATCGTGTTTGGGCTTGAGATGCCCAGTTCTGGGGCACAGTCCCCCTGAAAAGGAAGCAATAAGTGCCAACAAAAAACCACACAATGACGACTTGCTAGATCACAGCTGGTTGTTGTTTGCTGGTCTGCAACTTCGCAAGTGCCTAACCTAGGTGTCATGTCACCCACCATCCCCTCCACCGCCTGATGACAGTCAGCTCATATACTAAGTCACTTAAGAAAACTGGATATGATACATATGAAATATGCAAATGTATCTGTGGTTTGCAGGAACGTGCAATGCCAACATTTTCCCCCAGCGTCTGCTCTGCTGGAAGCAGCATGCTGTTTATTGCTCGAGGGATTGCAGTGGCTTCATGTTTGTTTGAGGAGAGGAGAAAAGTTAATGCAGCTCTCTGTGAGGGAATTTTCTTTGTGTTACTGTGAGATCTGGAATAATTTCACTTTTTTATCACCAAGTGACAAGCCTCACAGACTGTGCTGTGTCTCTGCTCAAGTGTCTTAGTTCAATTTCTAATGTGGCCTTCGAGATTACAGCCAGATAGTGAAAGCTGAGTGTCTTTGTTGTGTGTGTGTGTGTGTGTGTGTGTGTGTGTGTATGTGTGTGTGTGTGTGTGTGTGTGTGTGTGTGTGTGTGTGTGTGTGTGTGTGTGTGTGTGTGTGTGTGTGAAGCTCTCAGATGGTTGTGATATTCAGAAAGCCTCAAAACCAAAACAGTAACAAGTCGCTGGCAGCTTTTTAAGCCTTTAACCAGAATTCATCATCTCTCTGTCAGCCTGTTTTCTTTTCTGGCTGTATTGGCTTTTCTCAAGTGCTCATTGGCAAAATCTGTGTGAGTTCATGAATGCACATTTCTGCTAGCTGTGTCCTTTGTATGCCTTTGTTGACTGCCTGCTAAATCAATATTGTATGAACAGCAGGGTGACCCGAGGCTGCGCTAACACACCTGTGATTTGTCTATTATCTCAAGTCTAAAAGCCACTTCTTGTTAAAGCTCTGTTATCTGCCAAGCCCTCGCCGTTCACTGTGCATCTCTGAAAAGGTTTTCTTTCTTTGTGACAGGTCAGTGTAATTCCAAGTAATAGATTGGAATTGTATTTTGTTATTGTTGCCGCCTCTGCTGTCGGCGCCTCTTGTTTTTCAAGTAGAAGAACGTCAATTCGACTTTCAGCCCGCTGACATTTGAACGCCCCGCTGCGCAACCTTGTTTATCTGCCACTCAGTGTGTGCGTGTGTGTGTTCAAGAATCTAAATATTTAAAGCAGCGTTTACATCTGCTACCTTGTTTTTCGCCGAGCGTAAGCGATCAGATCGGGCCCTCTTCCCAGGCAGAGGAGGAGAGAGGATAGAAGAGGTTGTTTTCCTCTCATTATCCGCCGGTGCCTTGGCTTTACCTTGACCCGGGCGCTCCACTGTTTTATTACAGGGCCTGTCTCGGTGCCAATTGGAGAGAATAAGAACAAAGCACAAAGTCAATTCAGCTGGAGAGGGACACAGGGAAGAGTGGCCTTGTGCGGATGTGAGCACACACACATTTGCACACACACACACGCACCATAACACAAGGGTAGAGAGAACGTTCTTGTTTGTCTCTGCCATTAGTCACTCCATGCAGAAGTGATTTAGTGTCTAAATTACAGGCTCGGCTCCATGTGAATCATCCGGCTACATCATGCTCTGCTTTTGCATAACAAAACGATTAAAAAGATTAGACTCACCGAAAAAAGGCTCCCATCTCTGTGGCTCTAATCAACAGCGGAACTACCTGCAATAAAGAGCTTCCAAAAGCCAAATTTCACCATCTGGGATGTAACTGTATGCAGCTCAATGTTCTGGACGTATCTGTCATGATTACATCTCAAATCTGATGTTGATAAACAGCTCATTACAGTAGAAGTTTATTTTCCTTTCTGTGGTGCAATAGCAATATTATATTTCACATTTGGCCCTCTATACTGAGACATTTTAGTTTCCTTGTCATAACATGGCTGCTGTGTATTTTCTGTCTTATTCATGTTGGATTGTGGCTTTGACTTGGCAGTCTTCTTGAGCAGGAACAGGACCAGAAGTCTGAAGCCTTGCTTGTAGCCTTAAATATCCAGTTTGTCATCAGAGCGGCTCTTAAAGCTGTGGTTTATATGTCTTTATATTTATAATAATGCAACAATGTGAACACAATGTGGAGGGAGTTAGTAGCGACCAGAAACAGAAACGGTCTCACTCCACAGTGGTTGAAATCTGGCACTTGGGCAATGACTTGTGGCGTCAGACACCAACAAAAAAAGCTGTCCTTGAAGTGAAGTTGTGGTTTAACGGAGCTCGGCATCGTCAGGGGGAAATGTGGGGACAACAATGAAAGTTAAGGCGGCAAAAGTCCAAGTATGGCAGGCAGGATGAGAGGTGGATGGGTCCAACAAACACCAACTTTTGAGTCAATTTGCAGTGTTGTCCTGACGTAGTGCACTCACTAGTGCTACTTGTACTACTATAGTTGAACTCATCCCTACTTTGTCAATTTTCAACCAGCTTTGTATCAAAACAATGTGGGAAAAGAAAAGACTTTCTTGGAGAAAGGCTAGGAATATTTCTCACATGTGCTGCCACGGACACAAAGAGTACAGAAGCAGATCGAGACGATTTAGGATACAATACGATACGATACATTAGCGCTGCTCGATTAATCGAATTTTAATCTAGATTATGATTTGGGCTTTCAACGATTATGAACATAAAACGATTATGCGCTTCCTGTCAGTTCACTCTCGTTGTCTTGTGTTGCAAATCAAACGCACCCAGAAGCTGCGCACGTACAATACCGCCCTCTCCCCTCCTCTCCTCTATTTACTCCACGAGCCAGTCAAGTAGGTGAAGTACTGTACGAGTAATGCGAGGGGCAGGTGATCACGGAAGCAGGGCATAAAATTAACTTTTTACCTCATCTGCCATTGGCTAGTGACCTCCGAACATTTACCGGCCAAACTTATATTTCACCAGCCAAATAAAAAAAATCGTGTCTTGTTTGACTAAAAATAATTGCCTTACGTTTTTAGTATGAAAATCCAACTTTAGGAAAATCCAACCCTGTCCTCTGTGATTCTTTGGCGTGCTTGTGGCAGAAGCTGCAGCTCATCGTGTTGGTGTGCGGGTCGTAGGTCAGCCATGACCGCGGCTGGCCAGCCTCGTCTATTTTCCATTTTTCATTCGACATTTGTACTCTGTTTAACTGTCTGTTCTTCTTTTCCAAGTCCAAAATGTCCATCTTCATTTTTCCTATTTTCTGGCAGTGGCTTCGCGGCAGAAATGTGTCAGAAGTTACCACAGATACCCAGGGTTCGGGTAGCTGACGTCATGCGTTCCTGGCACACATACAAAAAGCCGCGAGGGTCAAAATAGTCTGACGCAGCTGGCAGAAATGGTCGAAGCACATAAAAAACCCACATGCAATTCAGAATTTTCCATCGGCCACTGCCAGTGTGTGTTTTTGTTTTACATGCCAAACTCATTTTTTTACCCGCCATTGGCGCTTGGCGGGTGTTAATTTTACGCCCTGCGCGGAAGATTTCAAAAACAGCTTGCGGAAAATGTTAGAGGGAGAGTGAGAGATGTTGGTCTGTGTGTGTGATTGTGCGTGTGCCGCATAATCGCGATTTCAATTTCGATCAAAATAATCGATTATTACTTTTTCCATAATCGAGCAGCCCTACGATACATTATGATACGATAAGATGTGATTTATTTTATTATCCCTGTAGGGAAATTCGTCTTGGACTCAGGAGCTGCACAAGTATTGCTGCTTTACTTAGATCAAAAGACTTACCCCCATCTTGCACTAAAATCCAATCAGTTTTTAAAACTATGCAGAATATAAATCAACATATTGTTTCTACACTCCCATAAAATGTTTTAAAACACATTTTAGTAACGTATTTACCTAGAATAGCGAGAGTCTGTGAACAGGAAGTTGGGGCCATGCTGTTTCCTGCACAGCTAATGAGCAAAAGTGAATGCCACAGTCCTGTTTCTCTGTTTTCTCCGGTCATGTTGCAACAATTTTGAAAGTATTTGCATCTTTTTCCTGCACAGGCAGCCTATTTTATGTGAGGACCATCTTTATATCTATAGAATACGTCTTTAAATATTTAATCAAATAAAAAAAACAGTGCTGTAAAACACTCACTGGTGACCTTTTGTTGCCCAGAAACTTTTTTTTTTCAGTTTAGTAAAGAAAAGCATCACAGTGTTAAAGTAATGATGCTTTTAAAAGTTGTATCAGGTAAAGGTGCGTGCAGTTCAGTCGCGCCTGAGAACAGAGAAACAAGAGAAAACATTTCAATCAGGAACTTAACACTCATTAGAGCAGAGTGGGAATGACTCACAAGATGCTTCAGTGTTTCTCGGAAAATGAGCAATTTGTCCTTTTCTTCCTCCCCCTTTCCTTCATCTCCTCACTTCACTCGTCTCTCTCATCATCTCTGCTTCTTTCTCCACCTTTTTCAGCACCCTCCACTCTCCCCCACTCACTCTCCTTGTCTGCATACATTCCCTCACCTGAAACACTGGTAACCACACTGTCAGAGGATTTAAGTGCTGGATGCAGAGCGGCACCGCGGCAGTAGATTACCGTCAAAGAACTGAAGCATTTGCTGCACAAGTTGAAAAGAAAATGTTAGTTTCTACTGTGACATTTCAGAGATAAAATCCTAACACATCTCTTTCTCTTCAAACACTGTCTTTTCTCTGCAGCGTGCAAGTGTAACAGCCACGCCAACGTGTGCCACGTCAACACAGGGAAGTGCTTCTGTACCACTAAGGGCATCAAGGGAGACCAGTGTCAGCTGTGAGTACATGATCACATAACTGCGGTGTGATTAATGCCCACCCCACCCTACCCATCCGTCATTAGGTCATCCAGTTAATGCCACACTTTAAGGTGATGCTACACGTTGGGTTATGGAAACAGTTTGAATAAAACTTACAGACAGACTGAAGGGTTTTTGAGTTTTGGGGGAATGCGATTATTTTCTTTGTTGTCAGGAAGATAGAGAGAATAATGATGAACAAAAGCTTGTGTGTATACAGTACAGTGTGTGTGTGTCTGTGTGTGTGTGTGTGTGTGTGTTTCCCCCTGAATGTGCCAGACTTAACTGCTGCAGCACTACAATATCCTAAATGGCTCGGCGGACCAACACACCACAGAGACAGACTGAAAACTGCTGCATCAATAAATCTAATAGGCGAGGCAGAGACAGAGAGTACTGTGTGTGTGTGTGTGTGTGTGTGTGTGTGTGTGTGTGTGTGTGTGTGTGTATGTATGCCATGTCCAGGAAAATGAACATACAGTAATATGAGACAAGACGACTGAAGCAGTGAGACACATTTGCCGTCTTTGTTTAAACTGTGATAGCATGTTTCAGGTGTTATTGATTATACATACCAGTGTGTGTGTGTGTGTGTGTGTGTGTGTGTGTGTGTGTGTTAGATGTTTCATAAACCTGCTTTGTGCTTGTAATTTCTGCCATTATGTGATCGTACAGTTGGTAATGTGTTTATTCAGAGTTGTGGTTTCTGTGTTCACGTCGGTGGAGCCTGCAGAGTCAGTTCACTTTATTACAGCTGATTGTTTGTTAATGTGTTCAGTCAGTTACTTTCACTTAACTGAATGAGAAAACATTGCGAGACCAAAGCTGCACAAATATTATTGCTGGTTAAAGAAGTGAAGTGTGTTTTGATACAGAGTCAGATTCTTTTAAACCATAAACTGAGTGTCTAATGAGAGCTACAAGAAGCTTGCAGACTTCAAATATTAAAGCCACACAGCATACACCCTGCACACACACACACACACACACACACACACACAGACATCTTGACTCATACCTGCGTCCGATTATGTAAATGTTCCGACCCTTAACTTAAGCTTTGACTTTCACCTCTAACCTCCACGTAACCCTGAAGTGATCCTAAACTCTAGCTCAGCTCCTGACATGAACACGACCTCACACTAAAGACTCTCTCCACATGTTTACTGTCAACTCTGATCAGTGTTCCTTTGAGACACAGTTGTGCACTCATCACTGGAGATATTTGGCTTAATGCTGACTGTCACAGGGCTGACACATTTATTCAATTTAATTTAATGTATTTAATTTATTTTTTGTCAATGTGCAGTAAATGAACCGTCCCCCAATTTATCTGCAGAGTGAGAGCTCCCTGCTTTCATGCTGCTCTCCAGTAAAGGCAGCTGCAGACACAAACCCAAGGTGAGTCTGCGTGAGACGGAGGCAGCTGCCTGGAGCAAGAGAGGCTTTGTCCAGTTATGCTCAGAGATGTTGTTATCTTCTGCATTTTCTGTTAAGGCGTGGTAGAGTTACAGGTCACAGCGACTTAATATGATGCGACGTCTGGCTTGTGTTTGATATCTGGTGTCGGCACATTTCAGATCCATTGTCAGTGTAGTTAGCACATGTTATCTCTGAGGGCTAACTTGGCTTGTTAGCTGTATCACATTAATATCACTGTCAACTGAATGTTCTCAATTTACCGGTCGATCTACATTCCAACCCTCACCTATGGTCACGAGCTCTGGGTAGTGACCGAAAGAACGAGATCGCGAGTACAAGCGGCCGAAATAAGTTTCCTCTGCAGGGTGTCTGGGCTCAGCCTTAGAGGGAACTGGGATCTGACACAACACCAGAGGGAGAAGCAGGTCCGTGGAGCTGTGTGCCGGACAAAGAAACAAGCGCGTCACACTGAATGCGCGTCCCTCCCTAACCCTAACCCAGGCGGCCCGCCTTTGTCTTAGATAGGCAGGGGAACCCTTTATAAAAATTAAACATCAAGTTTTCCTAGCAGCTGTTACCACAACTTCTGCGCTACCTAAAACAATTTATTCTGATGATCATGCTAGTTACATTTTAGTAGATCTGCAACAACCCCCAGCTGCAGTTGACTATGAGTGAATGTAGAGTTGGCCCTTCCTTCAATTGCCATTCATGTCTGTTTTTTTGGGCGTAATGTTTCTTTTCAGCGCACACCCATATTTCATTATTCTGGAGGAGCCTCCACCGAGGCTGAGAGCAGAAATGGTGTGTTTGTGTGTGTTCACTTGTGCGTCCCTAAGCCACTGTGCTGCAGTCGCTTTCACCTTTGATTTGCTCAGACACCCTCTCTGTCTCTCTCTAAATGTCTCTCTGTCACGCTGCTGTTTGTTTTGCTTGAGTCACTCCAAAATGGTTTGCCAAGTAGAGGGCCATTTGTTTGTCGTTTTGATTATGAACGAGCAATTTCCCCCCGGGGGCGGACGGTAAGCGTCCCCAGGTTACATCAGGTGTGTGGATGCATATTCGAGAGTGTGTGTTCTGTGCAGAGTCACAAACGCTAAGAGTCAGAGTTAATGAGGCCATTAGGTAAATTTGCTTTTGTTTGTGTGTGTGTGTGTGTGTGTGTGTGTGTGTATGTATGTGTGTGTGTATCTCCTTAAGTGCCTGCATTCATGAGATATTGTCTCTGCTTCTGGATTTGTGTGACGGTCTTTCATCTTTTGTTTCATTCACATAACACAGAAAAGGAATTTCTTCTTCCTGACTGTCTCTCTGTCTCTCTGTCTGTCTCTCTGTCTGTCTGTCTGTCTGTCTCTCCTAACTGTTTGTTTGTGCTTTTAAACCATCAGTGCTTCACAATTTTTGTATTCCCCACATCAGCTATATTTACATCAGGACCCACGTTCTGTCAGCACAGACAATTCACACTTTGACACCCACAATTACATACCATATATATACCATATATATGTATCTATATATATATATGTATAAATATATGTATATTTAGAATTTCATCAAGCCATGGTGAGGACACAAGGAGGTTGGTGCTAAGAAGCCAACGAAGTGGGAGGAATAAGGCGGAATGCTGAGTCAATGCCGTAGCCTCCCCAGAAATGTAACTACACACTGTGGTGACACAGACCTCCTGTCTGTCTCTGTCAGCTGAAACCATTTCCCTCAGTGGAAACAAAACTTTTATTTACTTTAATTTCACAGATAAGAAACAATAAATTGTGAAGACAATAAAGCCTCCACAAAAATAGCATTTTAAGTCTTGTGTGTGATTTATCCTGGCTTCATATGAGCAGAGGAAATCTCCGCTCGTCGCTAGGCTAATTTATACAATGTAAAATGCCATAGGCTTATGCTAATAACGTTAGCATGTTGTATTTGTGGGGGAAATGTGTCCAGATAAAGACAAGTGTTTGTCTGTGAATGCTGCGAGTTATAGTGAAGCTGATTTGTGTACTTGTGTTTGAAATTATGTGTTTTTTTTAATCAACTAAACTTTACAGCACTTCACAGAAACTCTGCTGCCGACCAGTGTTTTGGAGGTGTAACAGCAGAGTGACACAGACACACCACCACACAAGTATAAATTCTCACAACTGCGAAGGCCACGTGTGTAGGCTATGGCGTAGGGTCTGCCGCACAAGTATAAATCCTGCTTAAGACTCAAGCCATCAACATGCACGCTCTACTGGTCATCAGATACCCAGCAGGAATAGTGAGCTGACCACAGGAGGAGATGGATGCTACTGATGTCAAGACATGGAAACTCCTCACACTGCATGGAGGGTTCCACCCAAAGTCCAGCGCCGTACACGTTGCGTTTTTTGTGCCCTCAGATTCATTGTTTTTAATGTAGACGCACGGCAGGTACGCTCAAACACCAGATCGACGTCAGAGCGGTGTTCACGCGTTCCTGAGCACCTATTTTTCAGGGCGTGACAGCTGTGCTCAGAGATAAACTTCTGGGTGCAGCTTTTGGTATATCTGTTCTACGGACAATAGGGCTACACACAAACAGTGCCTGGAGGAAGATCAGCTCTGCACTCAGGATTCCAGGTAGAAAAGTTTTGATATGGTGCTTGTAAGATTGCTTAGCAACCTCAAGCTGCCAACCGCGCTCTTGAAATCTGGCACACAAAAGGCACAAGAATAACACCTAGCACCTGACCTCACATTTTCCAGGTGGTTAAAGACACAGCATGTGTGCAGCCCTGTAGAGGAGGGCGAGGATTTTTGAGTGTCTGACTCAGGATTTAGGACAAAACAAGGAGCATCCAAGAATACATGAGGAAGATGGTCCCTCGGGATGACCTGCTCAGGGAGTGCCTCAGGCAGCAGACGACACAGGGTGATGAGGAGGGAGAGGAAATACCGTGAATGACCAAAGCTTCCATGAGATGTACCATCGGCAGATAGTGGAATCGTCTGACATTAAGAAATCCCACCAGGGGCTAGAAAAGGCCGGCCTGAAGGGCAGCACAGGGGCCTTGATCATGGCAGTACGAGAGCAGGCCCTGAGCACCAGGTCCATTGAGGCACGGGTCTGCCAGGACTGCTGAAACATTGGCCATTGCCCCTCGAGGCTTATCGATGTCTTAGCGATAGCCGATGGGTTCTGACGTTTCCAGAAACACCAGTAAAGCTCATCCTCTGGGGATGATCAACATTCAAACTAAATTTCTCATTAATAGTAGCTGTTGAGATATCTTTGACTGGACCAGTGTTGGACGGTCCGTCAGTGTCCCGCGGCTGTGCCACCAGCAGAGTGAAAATTAGTCTTACAGCAAATCCACCATGTGTTTACAGAGCCGATGTGAACGTGCGAAGAGTAACAGCTGCTGCACGTAGCTCGGAGTGTGAATGTGACAGGTCAAGACTGCAGGAATATGGTCTATACCTGAGCTACAGATACTCTGTGGAATAGCTCCACCAGATGCTCTCCTGCTGTTTACGTGAGGTTACAGTTATAATTTACATCACCCATGAATAATCTATTTAAACTCAAACCTGTGTGTACTTTTCTTCAGCATTTTAACATTCACTCTTCTGAGGTCTCCACTTTATTCCTCCTTGTTTTCTCTCGTGCTGCATTGTCTGTCTGTTGACTGATGATTTAACTTTAATTGGCCTCCTCTCCAAATGCAGAGAACTCCACTAATTGACTGTTAATTTGCATCTTTTACTGTACTTGTCAGGAGAGGAAGTGTTTGTGTTTGTCATTTGAAATGTTGCTGAACGAGATAGCCTGTGTAGTTTTCTGTTTTACTAACTGCACACGGAGTCATTTTAATGCCTGTGAAAGTCTCAACAGTTGACACACCTTCACCAGAAACGACACACACACCAAAACACACCAACAAGCAGGACCAATATCATCGTGACCTTTAATCTCCAATTTGTTCATCTTTGCAGGGGTTTACAGGAACAGCAAGCAGAGCCAAAACACTCGTCACCCCTCTGTGTGTGTGTGTGTCTGCAGCTGAGTCAGATTGTGTTTTAAGTGATGAGGCAGTCCAGTCCTGTGTGGCCCTTATCTTGTCCCCATTAGGCTGTTGTAAGCAGCTTAAGTGTCCGTCCCCTTTTTGTTGGAGCTCTGTGTCCAGGACTTTAGTGTCCCCCAAGAGAGAAAGAGCTCGTCCTCACCCCCGCCCACTTAGCCTGTGAGTCAGCTTATCCTTCTCCTCTGCACATATATTAAAACCTATATGTGGCCAGTATCAGCCTCAGGACACGGTCAGCCGGTTTATCAGATGCTAGTTAGCTTGCAAGCTACATGACTAGCTTTGATTTTGCTTTGGTCGTTTGTTTTTTGAGGTATAATTGAAGTTGAAATAAAATGAAGTTAACGCAGAAGTGCCAAATCCTGCAGTTCCCTGAATGGCCACTTGAGGCCGGCAGCAAAAGCGGGTCAATCCCATTAGAACCCTGTGTTACAATGCCTCAGTTTACAAAAGAAATTAACATGTTTACATCCTGGTACAAAAATATTTTTGGTCCTTATAATTAATTTCCCTCTTCATGACAACTGAAAGGAGGTTATTAAAGGGGCAAAAAGCAAAATTATTTCACCGCTAGGTTTGCTGTTGTGCACTGCTGCAGCACCTCCACGGACTATTACATCCAGACGGTCCCGGTGTTTCCTCCGCAGGCTCCACTTCACTCAGCTGCCCGATAAACCCGCTGCTTCTTCCCACTTTAACCTGAATAACAAACCAGGGCTCAGTGCTCCGGTTGGATCCATATGGAGAGCCGGGGCTAGCTCAGAGACTAGCGGAGGCTAACTGGCTGTGTTTCCCTCCGGTCATGCTGCAGCTAGCCGCTCCCAGCTCGCTCCTGTTTGTTATTCAGGTTAAAGTGGGAAGAAGCAGCAGGTCTGTCGGGCAGCTGAGTGAAGTGGAGCCTGAGGAGGAAGCACCGGTTAGCTCCGGTTTCACTACAGGCAGATTCACTTGCTACAGGGGCGAGGAAATAAAACCTGAGCTGGCTTCTCCGTGAGCCTGCCAGGCCACGGGCTCACGGAGAAGAGTGGGAACATTAGCGTTAGCTCCTGGGAGCGTTAGCAGCTAGCACTAGTTTGCTGCCACGCTAATGTTCCTACTCTTCTGCATGCACAGGCTCACGGAGAAGAGTTAGCGTTAGCTCCCGGAGTTAGCACTAGTCGGCTGCCACGGGCTACTAGAGTAACCTACAGCTATGGAGCACTTCTACCAGCTCCTCTAGTCACTGAGCCTCGCCTCCATCTCAGCAAGTATATTACATTTATTACAGGTACCATCATGCCGTCTGCCATTGCTCACTGTCTGTAGCCTTTTATAGGGAGGGAGGGCCAAGGGCTTCCGTACATGAACGCGCAGCTGGACTGGCTTGTAAACAATGGGCTGGAGATCAACACAGAGAGAGGGTGTGTGAGGTCTTGCTATACTCCAGATGAAATTACACCTCTAGTTCTTCACATAGCAGTTTTTTAATTCCTTCAATCTAGAAATGATGAATTTCGCTTATTGCCCCTTTAAGGATGGGACCACTCCTTTGTTGCAGTCAGCTTGAAGCAGCTCCAAAGCTTTTAACCTCTTCAAAACGGACTTCCTGCACAAATGTTTTTCCCTGTAACGTTCCTTGGGAAGTTGTCGTTTGCATGATCCTCATATATATATATCAATCTGAAATAAAAATCATTCCATTCTTTTTGCAGCAGAAAGCTAAGGCTTCTGTCTTTCCCATTATGACCTTGCATTACCTTACATGCTGTGCAAACATGTTATCTCGCCATAATTACAACAGTATGTCCCGTAATGGCAATCGGAAGTCATTTGCATGATCCTGTGTATATCAATCTTTTTGCAGCAGGAAGCTAAGGATTCTGTCTTTCCCATCATCACATCATGACCTCGCATCACCTCACCTTACATGCTGTGCAAATGTGGTATTCCGCTGTAAATATGCCAGTATTTCCCCGTAATAGCTGTTGGAAGTCATTGTTTGTATATCAATCTGAAACAAACACCATAGCTAGAGCATTCATTCTATCTGCAGTGGAAAGCTAAGGCCTCTGCCTTTCCTGTCATCACACCATGACCTTGCATCACCTTACCTAGTGTGCTTTGTAAATTTGGTATTTTGCCGTAATTATGACGGTATTTCCCAGTAATACTTGCTGGAACTTGCTGTTTGCTCGATCCTGAATATATAAATATCAATCTGAAATAAAAACCGTAGTAGCTACAGCATTAATTCTTTCTGCAGCTAAAAGCTAAGGCTTCTGTCCTCTGTGTCACCATGCTGTACACTCGTAATGATGCCATTGTGTTATGTTATGTGTGGTGCAAAACTGTGTGAAAATGCATGGCGGCACCATCTCAAAACCTAAACAAAGGACTCATGGGGTGTAAGGAAATATGTTCTTAATGTCTCTACATTTAAACATTTTTTGGATCATTATTTTTTTGTGTTTTTATTTTGTAAAATTGATGAAAAACAAGTCAGTTTTTTTTGCATTTATTTCAATGACACAATATCAATACTTTTATCAGTTATGGTTTATTGGCATACATAACGTTTTAGCTTAGGTTCTACAGATTTTAGGGATATGAAGCATTTAAACATAGTCTAAGAAATGTCGATACAATGACCCTGCTCTCCGTCCACGTCTCCTCTCTGGATCCCAAACTGTTTCACTTCTCCACTTGTTTCCTTCTGTCCATATTTCTGTCCTGCACATGACACCCAGTGAGAAACCCAAGAATCACTGAGCTCTGCCAAACTGAAATAAAATATAAGCACATTCAGCTTCTCGTAAAGGACCGTTCTTTAGTTCAGCAGAAATCTCAGTTACTTGGAACATGTTGGTCTAAATGTCAAGTGGTCTCTTAAACTGATTCACGCGCCACGATTGGACCTAAAGTATCATTCTGCTTTTCTGTTTGTTTTATTGTCGTTCTAAACTCCTGATTCAGGTTGTGAGCTCAGTGAGGCAGTCCAGGTTTAAGGCCTCGTCCTTGGCCGGGGTTTACAGAACAATGAAATATTCAGTATCAGGCGCTGCTCTGTGACCTGCTGCAGCACTACAAGCGAATTCACAAACACTCCGGCTGTAAACCTCACCTGCCCTCTTGTTCTTCTTCACTTATTCCTCTTTGTTTCCTGTCATTCTCCTCCTGTATGAGTGTGTCCATGCTCTCTCTTTCCTAATCCTCCTCTGCTACACTGTGTAACAATATGAAACTACTTCTGATACTTATTCCATATTAAGTAAAGCCTGTCAAACATCTGCACGTGGTTTGATCACCAGCAGTTTCTTTTTTTTCCAAATGGCCACGATACAGAACTTCACTTTAGCTGCAGCAGTGATAATAAACACTTTTGTTTTCCGTTTTAAAGTCTTCCAGATGAAGGTCACGGAGCCACTCTCACCAAACACATACAGAAAAAAAACAATAAAAAAAGATGAATACCGCTCCGTCACGGTGGAGCTTCAGCTTTTTATAGACACGTTAAAAGCCTTGATATTATAATAACAATTACATTTAGTCCGCTCACCACAGTTTTAACATTTCTTGGCAGGGGAAGTTTAATAACTCCGTCTTTTTTGTTCTCTACTGCCAGGCAAGAATTTTCCTATCTGCACTTCAGGCACACGTCATCCGTCTTGACACTTTAATGGCCTCAGAAAGCATGTACATCATTCCTCGATGATAACTCGAAAAAACCTGTTAACCCTGATATTTTTCTTTAATTACTTCTGCTGAGTGTTATAATTTACATTATACTTAAAAGCCCTTATGCTCCTGGACCACCAGGCCCCTTGAAACACATGCAAATCCCATTATGTAGCTATTTTGAAACATTCATTAGATTTCTGCTGGAAGAATCAATTGGTTCTTTACCTAATTGTGCTGTGGCGGAGCTCACTGGTCATTAGAGACTTTCCCTTAACCTAAAGGTCACAACTCTCAGCAACAGCCAATTACTGTCCATCAACAAGTGTGCGTCTTTTTTTAAAGATAATCAACCTCTATCTGGTCACAGTGAATGACTGAGAGATGGTGAAATGTCAGAAATGAAATTTAAATGAAACGCTGAATAGATTGTTTCTGATGAGTGACAGCGGCTGATGTATTTAAACTGAAATGCCATGTTATTCTCTTTCTATTGTCAAAAGTATATCAAGTATGTTTCTCATTTTGTTTTTCCACTCACCAGCAGTGATTAATGTCAATGCAAAAACATCTGAGTGACAGAGACGAATACAGAACAAACCTTCTGAGTTAGATTTAAAGCTACAACTACAACAATTAAGGGATACTGCACTAAAAATCTCTGTGTGGTCTTGAAAGGTTACAAAAACCCCACTCAGCAGCAGTGAATATACTCAATAAACTCATGTGCCGCCTACTCGTATAGCTCCCAAGCTGCTCTGTAAGTCTTGTATTTAGCCATATATTGGCAGAGTCATGATTTGTTTTGGACCATACTGAGCATATGGATCAGCATTAGAGAAGTGGATTATGCTTCAGGAGTGCTTTGAGGAGTTTACAGTGTTGGCAGTTTTTGATCCATTTGTTTGCCATTACTGTGTCTCCATTGTTCCTGCTATAAATCCAAGATCAATACAGCTGCCGTCTTCAACGAAGGAGCAGCTTTAAACTTTTTAGTGACACCATTCAAGCTCACGTTGTTAGTTTCCCTCTGCATACAACTTCATCTGTTGCCTGGGTCCAGACCAAGCAAAAGTGCCAAAAACTGCAGTTCACTGCACGGCCACTTGAGGCTGGCTTCATTAGCCTCATGTTATAATGACTAACTACAGCAGAAATAAAGATGTTAACAGCCTGGAACAAAATACAGTTATTATTATTTAGACATAATTAAGGGCCACCTGCTTTGCGTGACAGAACGTCTGCTGACAGTGTCCTGATATGCATCGACCTCTCGCCCAAATATCGTCACTTCTGGCTCTAAAAAAACCCAATATGGCAATGGCTGTAATGCCGTCCACAAGGCCCACAAACGAATGGATGATGTCACGGTACCTACATCCAGTAGCGCTGCGGGGGCAACTGAAGATTAGCCAAACAGCGCCACTAGTGGGACTAGCAGTGTTGCACAGCTGATGTCAAGCTGTACGCTGGAACCATTGTGGAGTAATGACAATTCTAACGGCGTAAGACAAGATAGATGCTGATATCAAGGCTGCTTTATATCGACACGTCTGCTCAATGTCGCCCAACATCCAAGTTTGGTTTTACTTTGCTCCACTCCTCCCTTAAACCCCGGCAATACCAGTATGTTGTCATGGTTACACATCAGTGTTGACCAAATCTGACCTTAGATTCAGGCGGATACGTTGGTCTCTAGTGATTGTTTGGGAAAACTAAATGACATGGGCCGATATAACTCAAACATTCACCGAACGGCCTCTCTTTCATGTTTGGAGTGCTAAATAAGATTCTTGAATTTGTTACGATCTCTTGATTAAGAAATAACATTGACGACATGTGTTCTCAGTTGTTTTTTTTGTACATTGCTCCGCTCGGTGGCAAAACCAGTGGGCTATGTTGGCATGGCAACCATATACGTTCGCAATGATGACACATCAGTGTGGACCCAAAATGACACCAGATTCAGGCGGATATGTTGGTCTCTGGTAACCTGGAAATCCAGATGCCCCGCCTCCAGCAAATTCGAATTTGCACTGCACGGGGATCTGGCCCCGACGAGCAGAGCCCGGTGAATCGTCATCGGACCAATCAGATCAGTCTATCTGACGGAGGCAGGCTCTGGGCGGGCGTAACATGATGAGGACAGCGCTGCGCCGTAGGAGTCGAAGAGTAAACAGCCAAGATGGCAGCTGCAGAAGGACGCGTCCATTCAATTTAGCTCTGGAAGAAACGCTAAGCCAACACTTATCTTTTTCCTTGAGAGAGGAACAGAAGACTGCCCTAGAAGCCTTCACTTCCAGGAAGGACGTTTTTGTCAGTTTGCCAGCGGGATACAGTAAAAGTTTAATATATCAGTCTTTGATAAATTTAAAAAAAAAAATTGTTTGTGGTTGAAGGGACAGTTCGGATTTGTTGAAGTGGGGTTATATGAGGTACTTATCAATAGTCAGTGTATTGCACACAGTAGATGTCAGTCAGCCACCAGTTCAGAGAAGCAGGCTGCAGTCTGACATGGACGTCAAGCGATGAACAGCTGTGGATGGGAGTCGGCAACAAAATGTATTTTAGCCTGTTAGCCATCTACTTAAAAAAAACTCTAAACTATGCCTTTAATGTCAAGTTTTCCCCATGGGGCCAAATGTCGATATTTATCGTAGGGCTGAAGATTAATCAGGCAAATCCATCACCATGTTTCACCTTGTCCAGATATATAAGCTGATGATCCTGTGATGCTCCTGCTGTTGCATTAGATCTGTTTTAGAGTGCTTCAGGAGGTTAGGTGTTCTCTCTCATCATGCTGTGTGTGTGTGTGTGTGTGTGTGTGTGTGTGTGTGTGTGTGTGTGTGTGTGTGTGTGTGTGTGTGTGTGTGTGTGTGTGTGTGGGCCCCCTGGGGAAAAAGAGAGCAGCTCCGACTAGACAGGACTGTCGAGGGAAATCACCTCGCAGAGAGCTGGAGGAAGACAATACCTGCAGCAAGGGCCCACCTGGCACACACACACACACACACACACACACACATACACACACACGCACTCTAATAGAAAAAAAATGTGTCTTTGTAAAAACTGAGCCCTTGTTGAATGCTAATGCCTCTCGTCTTTCTCTCCTTTCTTCTTTTTCTTCTTCTCCTTCCTCCTATTTGTCTTACCCTCTCCGCCTGTCTCTCCTTTCCTGTGTCGCTCCAGATGTGACTCAGAGAACCGTTACCTTGGCAACCCTCTCAGAGGAACATGTTATTGTAAGTATCCTGTCGCCGCTACACCTGAGCCTCCCTCACATCCCTGGCCCTCACACACACACACACACATGCTGCTGCGTACTATGTGAATCTGTTCCTTGTGATTATCATCTATGTACCCAAGGACGGAAGGTACCCAGAATGCTAAATGCTAACCCTGCTAGCCTTCTTGAGATAAAATGGAAAAGTAACCATGACCACATAGTTCGGGAGCAAGAGTGTGTGTGCATGGTAACGAGTGTGGACCGACTCTTTCAATCACTTCTGCAATAGAGTCCACCTTTCTGCTGTTGATCTATAAGTTCACTGAGTTCCTTACACTCATATTTGTGCCAAAATGTATATAAAAGTCCCTCCAGTGCTGTTTAGGAGCTTCGAGGAGGGTATGACACCAACGAAGTGTATTAACGCCTGATTCTGGCAAAGATTTGACAGTTAGCGACATTCTTGGAACCAGTCAGCGTACAGATGGACATGACCGAGTGTGCAAACACAGACGTCACACACACACACACTAATATTTGTATTTGCTTTCCAACTACAAGAGGTGTCAGAAGTCTAACACGTAACTAGAAAGGTATATTGCAGCTATTTTGGGACGATGACTTACAGTAGGTTGAGCATTTTTAGCTTGCTTTGAGACCCAGAAGTGAACTGAAATCCATCATCTGGACAGTTCATACACTTTATCAGATCAGGCAGTGACAGGACCTCATGTTGCCTCTGACTCTGCCTAACTTCACTGTGTAGAGGCAGAATGAAAGTAACAGAACCCCTCACAGAAGTTTCCAATTGCTCAGTATCATGATATGACGTCATGCATTGGTGTGCTGTCCAGATGGAGGGCAGATAACTGGAGGCAACGACTATCAACACAGCAGGAGTCCCTGTGATCCTCCACAGCTCCATCGTCCCGTCCAAATATGGGCACTTCTGGCTCATAAAAGTAAAAAATAAAGAGGCAATGGCCAAAGTGCTGAGCTCGTCCACAAACCAATAGGTGACGTCATGGTAGCTACATCTATGATTTTATACAGTTTATGGTCATAATGGTCGATTGATTGCAAACAAGCTATCTATGGAGAAGTATAAGACACCATTCAACCCAACCACAACACAAGCCCTTTGTTCAGTATCTTCCAAAATGACTTACATACCCATTTTGGAAAATCTTAAACGTCTATAGTTACGTTTTGATTAAGTTTGGGCAGCTAAATGTCTTAGTTAGGGAAAGATTGTGGTCCTGGTTAAAGTAACATCAACTGCAGGTAGGAGAGACAGGATTTCCAAGACATACATTTATTTTAAGCGGCCCACCACGATTGAAACATCTGCTGCCACAAGTATATTTTCAATATTTTGAAATGGACCATTATTAAGGAGCGCTTTTGTAATATATACACCATTCTACTATTAATTGCACTGCACTGTCAGAGTGCAGGGTGCACTTGGGCCAGAGATGGAGCAGCAGAACGTCAGGTGAAAGTGAAACCTAACCGTTGATTCTTCTGGGTCCAAAGGTTTGCATTCACTCGCAGCAGCTGCTCCTCTCATCCATCCATCGACTCATCATTGATCCACCCCACGACTGCTGCTGAGGAAAAAAATCGAATGAGAGCTCCACCTGTGCTGCATTCATGGACCGACAAAAACCTCAGAATGATACAAAGGGACACATAAGCATTTGATAGTTTGCTCTGTGCTGCCACACACACACTCTTATTCTGTGGGAAACACTGAGACACCATGCTCACTATGTGTTCTCTCCTGTGCTCAAACCACATTCTTTGTATTGTAAACACTGCGCTCCACCTCTGCCTCCTTTCTAATAAGTCTTGCTGTGCTAATAACAATGTCTCATTACATCTACGTTTGCTTCAGAGAAAGGATTTGAGGTTGAAAGGCCATTCTTGACCTTGGGAACACTTTGCATGACCATGAAAAGTTGCTTGTCAGGAAAACGTGAACACAATTGTTACAAGCTCATAAACTACGAGGACAGAGTTATCATTACTTTCACTTACTCTACCATGAGCGAGGTGGGGAGGGATACAAAGAGAGAGTGTTTCGGTCCAGGAGTTGTTTTCCTGTTTCCAGATGCTAGCAGGGATCACATTGACTTAGCTCATTTGCAACAAATTGCCGGTTTTTCCTCTTAAAGGGCAGACGAAGGAGGAGAGTCAAAACAGATGTTTTGTGGCACACAAGCACACGCTCCCTCGCTCTGCATCTCTCTCACGAACACCCTCGAATACACATTCGTCTGCAAATTGCCATCATCGGTTTTAATATTATAACAAAGCAGAATAAAGTTCAAGTCCTGTCAATGTCAATAGCCCTCCAGCTCGAGTGGAGCTATCATTGTTGCTGCGAGGGAGGCTCAAAAGGATACAGCAATCAGAGGAGTCACGCCACTGATTGCACCGGTCACCTCAAATATGTCTTTGATCACAAAAACAACCTCTGCTCAAGAATGTGATTGAAGATGGGAACATGGGTTCACCTTCACTAAAATGCCAGTTATCCTAACTTTAAGATACAGAATCAGACATTTAGATAAGAGAAATCTGCCCATGTAAGATATTCTAATCTGTAATAATCTGGTTTACAATGACGAACAAAAACAGCCTCATTTAAAGGACAGAAATATGTGTCATCAAAAGTGAGCCACTTTGTATTCGACAGTTCATTGATGGCATGGCTTTACCCTGCCTGCTGGATGCAGGACTGAGGTTTGAAGGCACTAGATGGCACTAATGCAATGCCCTTGCCCAGCACTGGAAGGGCTTTAGATAATATAAATGCATACAGTCAGGCACACAAGCAAAGGCTGTAATGGCCCCTAAAGACTGTGGGCGCACGGCTCCTTGACATCTCCATGGCTGCTGCTGAAGTGGTGTGTGTTTTCACATGTATTTGACATTATGTCCTGTCATTATTGTGACATTATCTTCTCCGTTGTCTATGAAACCGGGCCGGCTTTGTTTGAACAAGACCGAGCACACCCAGGAATACACACACGCATGAATGCACACAACATGCAGAGAGATAGTGTGTATAAATTCCACATTTAAAAGCCATCCATTTCCCCATGCTGGAAGGGAAGCAGCCACGACTGTGGGCCAGGTCAATATTAGCTTTAAATGTCATTGGAAGGAAGGTGCTGATAAAAAAATAGCGTAATGTCAGTCATGTAAAGTTGCACGCAGAGTCTCAGAGGCAGCACTGTATTTGCTGGAGCTTCTGGCAGATTTACAGTAGACGTTTGAGAAATCTGCACCACCTGTGGGTGTCTTTTGATGTGGAGAGATGGTGAAGAGTTATCAAACAGCTGACAGAGGAGAGATTAACTGGAATGGGAGGAGACAGTGTGGATAGACCAGCATGGTCAAATTCAACTCTTTATGTAGTTTGCAAAGTGCATAAATACAAACAGGAATTCAGGAAAAGTTTCTGTGTAAGCTATTTGACATATTTCAGGACCTTTTCCTTCTGCTAATGTATTTTTAAGAGCTAATACAGGTCCGGCTGCCCCGTCACAAAGGCTCCAGGACAAAACTGTGACCTTCTTTTATCTTACTGTACTTTTATCATACTTTGCTGCCTTTAATATCCCAACAATTCTTGTGTCTACACTTGTGTCTGTGGTTATTTGTATTGAAGTAAGGGTTGCAATATATACCTGAGGTTTGCTGACAACAAGAAGAGAAAACAACAATATATCTGCTGCTCAAATAATGTTTTTCTGACTGTCGTCCAGTCTTTGCTTCAGTCTTTGCTTTTTCAGTCTGAAGAACTGAATAGTTAAACCTCTTCAGTTCTTCCTAACACTATTCAGATGAAGCAATCTGACGAGGGAGTTTTGATACTGTGGGCAACCTGCAGCAAGAGGTCAGGAGCAAACATTGCCTCACTTCAGAGGGTCACAAGTCAAAAAGGAGGTTAACCAGCACTATGAGGACAGAGACGTGCAATGACACAGGTTGAGCCTGCTAACCTGACTTTGAAAAGCCGTGGCTGAGTTTCATTAGATGCTCGACGTGCCCTCGTTGACTTCCCCTCGGTCAGTGACTTCCTGTGTCAGACACTGACGGAAAAAGCTGTCCTTTCACGTCAGCATGATACGTTTGTTAATGCTTTTAGCGATAGAGGTGCGGGTAGACCTGAGCTCCTGTGTTCAGCAATGTTCAAAAGGCTGTTTCCTTTGTCTAACGCCGCAAGTCACTGCCCAAGCACCAGATTTTGATGAGTTCAGGTTGGTTTTGTTGCTGCAGTGTATTGATTAGCATCACTGTGGGCACGCCGACTGACAGCTACTGTGTGTAAACACTGACTGTGGATAAGTGCCCCACACAACCCAACATAAAAAAGTTGGAACCATCCCTTTAAGTCCTCTGATGGTCTCAGCTTTGTAAGCTTCGCCCGTGACACAGCCATAATCAGCGTATATGTTTTGCCTCTGTGAAGTAATATTCCGCTATTGCTCGAGTACATCAGGCTGGATTTATTCCATCCGTGTGGCAGTAACTGACGGCTCGTGTGCTTCAGAGAGCAGCAGCCGTGACACAAACCACTTACAGAGAACCAAAGGACCAGGAACAGAGGTTAAGCACTCGCTTCAAACTCCTTAAAAGGTGAATAGAAGGCCATTATCTAAAGCAAACAACCACTCAAGGTTGAACAGCTGAAAATCATGAGTTCAGCCCTCTTGACATCTGCTCTGAATCAGACACGTTTAGCAGTCTGCTTCCCCCTCTCTCCGTCTGCCTGCCTCCCTTTTCTCTCACTCATTTGTGTAGAGGAACCATTTCAAAGTCAGCTGTAAGCAGACTCACACTCAACATGAACTGCTGTAGGAGTCAGAGACGGTGTAGTGTACGTGTGCTCGTCTCACTACGGCAGCAGCGTGTTTGGATTCAAGCATCAGTCTCACACTTCAGAGTGAGGGGTCACGTGCTGCAGAGTAGCACTGATGCTCCAGATGCATCTGATATAACAACAACTCTGCCACAGTCTGCTGAGACTGCAGGCATTAAATAATCAAGCTGGTTTTACTCTATCTTTATTTTCATGGACAATCCAGAGGAAGTCTTCATACCTTGATATTCAAATGTTTGTCACTGCCGTCCAAAATGAAGCAAGTGTCTCTTTCGAATGATGTGGCAGTGAATCAGGAGGCAGAGCGGTCGTCTCAATTAGACGGCTGGTGGTTCGAGTCTACATGTCCAAGTGTCCTTGGGCAGCAGCGAAGCCCAAATTGCTCCCTATGGCTGTGCCCTTGGTGTGTGAGTGTGAGTGTGAATGTTTATTTGATGAGCAGGTGGCACCTTGTATGGCAGCCTTTTCCATCAGTGTATGAATGTGTGTGTGAACGGGTGAATGTGGCCTGTGAAGCACTTTGAGTGGTTGCTAAGACTAGAAAAGCGTTGTATAAATGCAGTCTGTTTACCATCCGTTTATAAAAGACTTTTAATCTTCTACCGCTGAAGGTGAGGTCTAGTTTAGTTTAAAGCACTCGGTTTAGTTTGGAGAAAGGTCACATCGGTGGTTGAGAGAAGCCCGACTGGTGCAAACTGCAGCCTGCTGTGTCAGACCAGCCCAACCATTAATGTAGTGGTAAATTTAATCCCTGGATTCCGCCTGTGTTCCTGTTGTGACCTGGTTTTGTTCACCACACCAGGAGCATTTCAAAAGGCGAATTTTTTGCATGTCTGATTTTGTACATTTGCAGTTTTTGTTGATTTGCCCATTTTCGTCATTTATTTTTTGGCCTCTGTTGCGGAACAGAACGAGTCACTGATTGTGAAAGGTGTTCTCCACCCACACTGGAATATATATAGCCTATATAACAGACACACAGACCATTGTCTACAATGCTGCCTCCATTCAAAGGTACAATATAACGACCTCCTCTACCGTTGCCTCATTTCTCTCTCTGTTTGTTATGACTCCGCCCTCTTGTATCATCAATTGGCTGTATCTATGCCAACATGAAGGACACATGGAAGTGTGAGGACAGTGACATTTGCAGTGTTTGAAATGGATGCTTCTTTTTTCGTTTGTAAAAGGACCCTCATGTTGTGTTCACACCAGGCACGGAAAAAACGAATTCATCAAATATAAAGTCAATGTAAAGACGCAAATTCCTGCTGGGCACCTTGATGGACGTTATGGACACAACGTGACTGTTGTGACGTTCACAAATTATGTGCGATGCCGAGGACGTACCATGCGTGTATGATGGGAGCCAACACAAAATGTTCTAACATTAAGCCAACCCTGCAGGATGTGCATTAGTGCATTGTTAGTGCATGTGTGTATCCCACTGGTTAGCTCATCTCTGCTGCTTTGCACTGCTGTACTGCTGATATCAGGACGGTGTTGTTGCGGAAAGGTAGCGCCAACCCTTTGTGGTTAACGCTGCAAGCACTGTCGCTGTTGTTAAGCTCTGTTTATGAAGTTAGCACCATTAGCGTCTAGCTGCCAGCTCAGCCACCTCCATGTTGAGAACTGTGTGCAGACAACTCACTGAGTTTAACATGGAGCCTCTATAAGATCTGCTCTCAGCTTCATTGTAAAGACCACACAGAGTGAAGTCATGTCTGCTGCCGAAACTTCCTCAGAAATTCCTGATGATGAAATGTTTTCATCAGACTGATAAATGTGAGAGTCCAGATATTGACTGCACTTTTCCTCATCTCACTCGGGGACTGAGCGGAGGGCGCGATGCTTTGGTTCAGTTAACACTGTCATATTGAACCACCAGTCAATTGATGAAAAGCAACTTTGCTGTTTAATGAGTTTGCCCCCAGTCAGGCTAGCATTTATGAGCAGGCATCACCAGGACAATGCTTTAATGAACCACTGTCAAATTCCATCTCAGTCAGCTACAAGGGACGTCTAATTAGGGACGGCCACCAAGTGTCCCACCACGTCCACTGGAAGGACCAGCAGTCAGTTGAAATACCAGCTAACACCAGTCCTCAGTCAGTGCCGCTCGCTGCCCTCAGGGCTGCTTGGAAAGCTTAGTCAGGCCGAACAACAGTGGCTCCAATATTTACTGACAGCCTCACATTCCCAATTAAAATGACAATTAGAGATGGACAGCACGAAATGGGACTGAATAATGATGTAATCCCCAACATCTGAATGGAAAGAAATGAAGAGGGTTGATTTGTCATGAACGCAATTCTTATTGGATGTGATTAGATTGCCTCTTACAGTGATAAAATGACATCAAAGACAAATATAATCTAAGCAAGTGAATGTTGGGGCCGATTCAGACCTCAAAGTAGCTGCATAGCAGTGATCAGCAATCAACAACGTTCCTGGCCCCGGGCTGTTCATTAGACCAGGATCTGGCGTCAGTCCAGGATGCCTCAATATTTGCTGACAGGCAGTCCGTCTGGACGCCTTTCCAGCGTGGATTAATTGGTCCTATCAGGCCAAAAACCTTTTCTGCAATCCAATAGTTAGCCTTTGACAGACTATTAAATATTCTGACTGATTTTAGATCAGTGAAGTAAGTTTCAGTAAGAGTTTAATACACATTTATACAGTATATGACATTCTGGGACACACACACACACCCGGTGGAGGAAATGTACACATTGGCTCGGTCCCAGTTCTCTTAGATTTATAATATACTTTATGTCAAGAGGAAAAAAAATAAGAGAAGACGCAGATGCACCAAATGTTCTCAACCACCTAAATCTGCTCTAAGGTGCTGAATGATGAATCCCACATGATTATGATAAGACACCTATTAGCACAGATAACACCCTCTAAACACTATATAAAGGCAGGTGTTGTGCCGTGTGCAGTGACTCTTGCATGTGCCCAAGACTCAGAGAGATGTCACCAAGAAGGCTTAAAAAAGAACAACTGCTGTGGCTGCCCCGGGAGAACATTTTGTATATATTTGATTTAAAGGCATCAATCTGGTGAATTCTGAGAGCCAAGTTATGATGGCAGAATATGCCTAGATTTCAAAATACAAAATACGCAATACGAAAAGAAAACAAAAGGTGAGACTCAAATTAATTACACACAAACAGACACAAATTACTGCTTCCCTCCCTCCCTCACGATTTGCAGGTGTGGCACCCTGAATCAGGACATTTAATTTGCGGCTTCGAAAAGATGATATTAAAAATCCAACTGATAGTTGAATGCCTCTGGGACAGGCCAATTTATGGCAACCCACTGGATCCGTGGCGTGCGCGATCCGGCCGAGGTGCGGGTGCCGGAGCTAATAGCGGCCATTCAAGTCAATGTAAGCTGCTCCACCAGCCGCGGCCTAGAAGCGGCTCGGCGTTCCACTCTGCTAAAAATACGCGCTGAGTCTGTTTCTGATGGACGCTGTCCGACGGCACGTCAATTTGCACAGACTGAATGAGTCAAACAGGAAGTCAAGTGAAGAAAAAGACGCCGGTCAATTTTCAAAATAAAACACCCCACATCTGATGGGTGCGCCTCTTTAAGTGGTCCGACCGGCAACCTGTTGAAATGATTCAGTTCCACAGGGGGGGCCACAGGGGGGGCCACAGGGGGTACCTAGGTTTGTCCGTTCTGGGCTGCTGCAGAATCATGGCAGTGCAACCTTGTGCACTCCGTGGACAAGGACCCGCTCCCTATTTAGACATAAATGGCTCATTCTAAGGTGATGAAAACAGGTGATTATACACTGAAGACAACGCGCTGTTATGTTTCATTTAGCCAGTCTGTCCCCTTAAATCCTTCACACTGGACCTTTAAATAAGCTTGTCGATTGAAATATAGAGTGTGCAGCTGTTTCCATTTGTGCCGCCTGATGTGTGTGCAACTGTTACACTGTCCACACTATCATCGTTTAAAAACGTATTTTGTGTGTGTAGAATTAGTTTATTAGAATTATAGTTTTTTCACTTTCCCTCAAATCATTTTGTTGTTCAGGGAGAGTGAGTAAATTGGGGTCACCTGACTTCACGCAGTCATCACCTCCATTTTACCTTGACCTTCATGAGGGCCTGATGGTGAATCCGTGTCGTCCTTGTGTGTACTCCCCTGTTTCTAACCTGTTTTCTCGGCGAGGTGCTGCCATCATGTCTGGCCTGCGTTCTGCCAGTGTTGCAAATGGGAAATAATGAGTCGTTAACAGGCATTAAATGAAACCTCGGCGAGAGATTGTGACAAACTGACATTGTACAGTAGGTGAGTTCACGCTTTTTTAGGATTTCTATTCGGAGCAGACTGCTGGAATATCACATTACGTTCCGGGTGAGGGCTTTCTCTTCTACCTTCTCATCCCCCCATCATCAGTGTTTTGTTTCATATAGGCTGAATCAGCTTACCTATTATGGTAATAAGATCACCCATCTGTGAACCTGAGAAATTGACATGGACTATTTCTATTTCAGTTCTTGTGGGGATCCTTAATACCTTTAGCGATACCTTGATACGATTCATCCCGAGCGCGAATTCTCACATGTACGCGTGTAATTGAGTTTGCCTAAGTGAAACTGCTGTCAGATTTCTCAGATGGGATTTGTAATTAGCTGAGATGAACTTTGAAACCTGGCTGCTGCTCTTGTTCCTAACAGCCTTGAAATCAGACATATTGGAGACACGCAGAGGGACCGGAGTGAGTTTCTTCTTGGTGCTGTGCTCTCATTTGTTTGGTTAACTACGCAGATGCACACACACCTGTAAACACTCTGACGCAGGAGGTAGATGTATGCAAACAGATGTGTGCATACTGGCTGCATTGAGAGGCAAACACACACACACACTCAGAAGTCCCTTTCCCTTATACAAAGTATAAAAACCCAAATACTCTGAAGCTGACGACCCTTATGGGATAAACAACCGAGCAGCAGCAGTGCACGTCTGCCTGGGAGGGAGGGAGGAAGAGAGAGATGTTAGGGGAAAATATTGTCTTTGATCTGATGATATCTGCTGTGCGGCCTAACTTGCCATGAAGGCTGAACAAAACAAGGGTGTTTGTCAAACATAATTTGCTTTCGTCTTGGTGACGCCCCGGGATTGTAAAGCTGAAAGGAAGGTGATAACTTCACATCTCTGTCTCCGCGGCGTGTGACACAAAGTTTTTCCGCGCTCTCAGTTGAAAAGCTCTTAACGGCGTCTCTGCTGACTGCTGCCACTCAGCGTGAGACAGCAGCAGATTACCTGTTACAGCGCAGGATGTTCTTCTTTTAGGAGCATTTGTGCAGTTTCTGACATGTCTGATCAGCTCCGCCTCGCTCCTCTGCTCCTCTGCTCCTCTGTAGGGCTGCAAGAACAAGATTTGGGCAGTGATGCAACAGCTAACACCACTGAAGTGCTATCACCACCAATGCTGACCTGATTAAACATATTACTTATGACTAATACATCACCAACCCATATTAAATACTTCCCTTTGTCACTATTATTACAGAATTAAATGCAGTTTTATTAACCTCCTTCTCCCCACTTGTAATTAAAAAGTTAATGTTTAGTAGCACACTCATGTTAAATGGCACTTATACTAATTATACCAATCAGCACTCTGTTGTGTAGTCACTTGTTTTTTTATTTATCAAAGTGCTACAGTACACAGACAAAGTCATTGTTATTATTATTAATGCTGATTTAGCCACATGGCGAGCACCACTCCATCAGCCTTCATTTGTGTAACAGGATGACAGACCACGAATCAGTCTTTTAATTTACAAAACAACGGGATGTTTTGTGTCAGGCTGGGCTGTGATTCACTCGCTGCAAAAAAGACAATAGACTATATAAATAGTGGACGTAGCTGCGGTGACATCATCCATTGGTCGATGTCACATTTTGAAGCCTGGAGTTTGATATTTTCAGTGTCGCCATCTTGGACTTAAGGAGCCAGAAATGATCATATTTGGACAAGAGGGTGGAGCTGTTGAGGAGTCTCCTAGACTGTGGTGACGTCTCCTAGACCGACCCAGCCTCTTTCCAAAGGTGTGGAATACTGCTGCATGGTCAGTGACTTCCAACAGTTGTCCTTTCACGTCAGTATGATACCAGTCGTCAGTACTGTTTTATGGTGCCTGGCATCAGGGGGAAATGTGGCAGGACAACAACGTACGTTAAGGCAGTGGAAGTCCAAGTAGGACGGGCGGGAGGGGTGGTGTATGGGTCAAACAACCACCGACTTTCACCAGGGAGGCTGGTGTTTCCTTCCTTTAAGATTGTAAAGCCAAACCTTGTTCTTTTTCCTAAACCCAACCACGTGGATGTGTTGGCTAAATTTGACCACGTGTGTTTTTCGTTAAAGGAAAAAAAGAACATCAACCGACTGGGTGCGTTTATTTTGAAAGAGACTGTATACAAACTGTACATTTTCTGCGAAAACAGAAGTGTATTTTGAAACCAGACAACCTGCCAAACACTTTGTGTGTGCTCAGGGCCTTATTGTAGTTGCTCCTGACTGTTTCATTACGCTCTGCAATATAAGGGCTGAGCGTATTGAAAAACACTTTGCATTTCCTGTGACCCCTTCATTATAAAAGTCAACTCATGTTTATTGAAACAAAAATCTTCAAAATTATTACAGCTTGCATCAGCTGACATGCTGGAGTCTAACTATTAGTTTTTATAGTAAAATGTATTACTACAATACTTACCCAATTGCCAGAATAAATGCCAGAATTGTACGTTTCTGCAGACCACAGATGTGTCACATTTGTGTGTTATTAAAGCCTCTTGCACTCCACCCCCATTTGTAGCAAAAAATGACATATCCAAATTAAAATGACTGTAGCGTCTGAACCGCTCTGACTACATGCATGAGGTCTCGACAGAAAGAAAACTCTCTGAAGCTTCTTGTGAAAGTGTCAGAAACACTCTAGGTGATACATCTGAGCAGGTAAATGACACTGTGGGGCTGTAGGCACACTATCAATGAACACTTGTTTCAAATTTGAAGAAGACTGCTCAAAGTATGACCATTCTACTGTGTTTTTTCCATGAAAAGATCCAGGCGGAGCTCCAAATGACAAGTCGGTCACTCTGCTTCAAAACAGTCCTATCAGTGATCAAACAACATTCAGCCAGCTTCAAACATTGTACCTTATTGAAATCAGGTGTGATTATGATAGCTGATGTTGTTTATGACAGAAACACCATAAAATATCACCAAATAAATCCATATGAAACGTAAAAGTTATGATCCCACTTTCTAGACGGTATATCTCAGCCAAAAATAGTGGTAGGAGTGAGACTTACTTTTTATAAAACAGCTAAGTCCCCATGAACAGCTCCACATGAGATTGTGAGTAATCCTTTAACTTTCCCTGTCGAAAAATGGCATGACATGACTTGTCACCACTCATCATTATTTTGGACTTTGTGTGTTTAGGCTGCTCTGGTACGAAATCTGTAAGAAATAAAAAGAAAAACAATGTTATTTTCGAAAAGTCGAGAGCTTCCTGAATCCGGCAACACCAAACATCACATGGTTTGATGACGCAGTGCGCCTGGGAGATACCATTTAACAGAGGAGAAGGGGAGCGAGGACATTGGTATCCTCGTGGAGTCAAAAGTAGCAGATAAATTTTACATTTCTTTACATTTCATCAATGCTGTCGTTACATTTAGGTGCAAAAACCACTTGGTTATGGTTTGGAAAAGATCATGTTTTGGCTTAGAATACCTGCAGTTGGGGGCACAATCCTGGCAGGAATTGCAGCGACGTGACGGTAAATAACGACCATTTTTCATGGCACTACAGCAGCTGGACACACACACACACACACACATCAACAGGTCAGTTAACAACACCCATGTTAAGTGGCTAAAAAACAGCTGGAAACACAGCAGTGGCTCACTATTATACAACCATCTTCTTGTTTGTTGGTCTGGAATAGTGGTCTGTGGCTTGGCAGGCATCTCGTCTAGGCATCACACCATCCACTATCCCCTCCACCTCCTGATGACAAGGTCATCTTATCTACTTTGTCACTTCATAAGTGTTGATATAATACGTATGACACATATAAATGCAACAAATCCATTGTTTCCAGAAACATACAATGCCATCATTTTCTCTGGCGACAGGACTGATAATACCCGCTCTGACTGATGGCCAAAACTGTATGAACAGAGGAAGAGTGTGTTGCCTGCCTCAGTCTGTTTTAGCCTGGACTGCCCTTGGATGCATCTCACACACACATGCACACACACCTGGATTACCCTGAAGGGTTAGCACTCAGCAGTCATGCTGATTAACTTAAAAAATATCCTCTCACCCTGTTATCCTCTCATGGCCACAGAGCTGCTCTCTCTCCTCATCCCATCCTTTCTCTCCTCCTCTTCGGTGTCCCCCTCCTCTTCCTCTCCTCCCCCATCAGGCAGGCAGACAAGGTGACCCAGCGTGGCTCCTGCTGTCTGTCCAGATGTTGAATCACCGTGATTCCCCCTCTATACGTTGGCCATTGTCTAGCTGACAAAGAGCCGCTTGCAGACACTCAACGGGAGCCGCTTTCAGAACTGATTAAATCTCTGATAGAGCATGATTATCCTGACTCTCACTCATGTTCCATCGATTGGACCATGTGCTCGTTTAAGAAAATGGCGTCCTCATTGAGAGCGCTAATGCTCATATTTACAAAGCATCTGTGTGTGTGTGTGATCACACACATGTATGCATTCTTCTTATTCTGTCATTGCTTGAGATCTTTGACCAAAACTCCACCTCTTATTCATCTAATTGGTTATTGACTCACGGTCAGCGTCTCTCATGCTTTTCCTATCATAAACAAACCCTTGGAAGAACGACATCATTACTGAAACACGCCATCACAGAGAACATTTGACGGCCTGCATGGATGGATTACTGAACAGGCCAACCGGGCACAGATCCAGGGGCCCAACGTGTCAGGGCCCCCTTGACCTTCACTTGAAAAATCCCACTTACATTACCAGTAATCCACCTCCTCTGCCACACACATTAGTAATCAAGCCCCTTCCTACATGTCCGAACTCCTTCATATCTACACACCCTCCCGTACTCTTCTGCAGTCCAGCTCACATCACCGTCTGCCTGCTTTATTACCATTGGTTCCAGAGCCTTCAGCCCATTTGCCCTTGCCTTTGGAGCTCTCTTCCAACATGACACTCACAATACTGACTCCATTTCCAATTTCAGATTTCAAACACACCTTTTCAAACTGCCATAGTCAGTCTGATTTACATGGTGACACCCGTACTGTGACCTGCACTGATGACGATTCTATACCTAACACGTACAGACCTGGAGGAGACTCAAAACAACCACAAAAAGATGCAAAAGAACTACAAAACAACACATAATGACCAAAAAACCCCACAAAAAAAATCACCTCCTAGAGACAAAATACTACAAACAAAAATGTATAATGACAAAGAAAGACACACAACAACTCTATAGAGATACAAATCTACCACAAGAGGACACAAAACCATGAAAAGATGCATAACAATTACAAAGACATGCAAAACAACACCAACAAAATGGGCGAGACTACTACAGAGTTTGTGCGTCTTGCTCCTGTGTTGTAGGGGCGCTGGAGCCTTTGGCATATCTGTATCCAGGAAACCATTGTCTTATAAACCGCCCAACACTGCCTGACGTTTTATGTGCAAGTCAAGCAAAAATTAACCTCTGTTAATAAACTGAATTAAACAATCTGAGTATTTGACTGATTTCATTTTTTTTTCCACCTCTCTGTTTCTGCCTTCGTCTCCTCACATAGACAACCTGTTGATCGATTACCAGTTTACCTTCAGTTTGCTTCAGGAAGACGACCGCCACTACACCAGCATCAACTTCATGGCCACACCTGAACAGGTAACATGCACTCAAAGGCACATAAGGTGGGATTGATACACTGGTGTTTGCTCCTTGCTACATTTAATTTAGGATCTAAACATGAAGCATTTCAAAATAAATGTGATTCATATCCTTCTTATTTGTAACACTCTCTTACATGATAGGTTTTCTTTTTAAAAGTAGTATCACGTCCTGGTTGCCTGACGGATAATCTGATCACTATGCCACAAAGCTGTTTTATAAAATAAGCTGTAAAACATTTATTCTCTAAATGTAGGAACCTGCTGTCTACAGTGAGAAACATTTAAATTCTTGAGTGTTATTGGACCTGTTTTTCCTCCTCAGAGCCTGAAGGTGTGTTCAGATACAAGTGAGAGTGGAATATTGAGGCAGTGTTGCAGACAGAATCAATGGAACAAGACAAAAAGAGGCCAATAGATTCAAATCCGCCCCAGGTGACACAAGTTGAGGCGGAGATGGAGAGGCTCGAGTTAAAAATGTTTTAGCAAAGAATTCTTCTGGTGGACTTTATGCATGTGCACAACAAAGTGCAAAAGGTCGACAGACTGAAAGGAAAATAAGTAAAACAAGTGTATATGCTCTGAGGAAGAAGTCCAACAACAACATGAACTCCAAAACCACCCAGCAGTCGATAAATAAACCAAGAAACAAGAATTTTCTTTGCATTGAGTCTGAATGCATCCTAAACTTTCATTGTGTGTTTTCCCCTCGGTGCTCCACTTCTATCTACATCTGCTTCCATCAAAGTGTTACGTCCAGCTCAGTAACTCGACTGCATGGGTTTGTTTTTGCTTTGTGTGCAGGCCAACAAGAACCTCGACATGTCCATCAACGCCTCCAACAACTTCAACCTCAACATCACGTGGTCTCTGAGCTCAACAGGTAAAAAACGTGTTCATGAATTTAGACTTTTCTTAAAAATCCATTTTATTTGGTTTTATATGAAGCAATTTAGTTTCTGCAACTGAATTTAAATTAACAGTAGGTTACAATGGTTCACACTCTCTATGTATCAGCCCTTTAATGGCCTGGTGATCTGTTCAGGGTTTGCCTCGCCTCTCGCCCAATGACTGCTGGGATAGACCAGCCCCCTGCGACCATGAATAGGATAGGCGGTTACTGATAAAGAATGAATGGTATGAATGGTTTCTCCGTCTATTTAGGTGGTGTCGATGAAGAATTAGGGGCCTTGCAAAACAGACATAAACTCACACATAATTTTACTTATTCTATCTGATTAGACTTCGACCTAGACCTCTGAACACAAACTGTGTTTGACTGACATTCATTATTGTCTTTAAGGATTAATCTGCCAATTATTTTCTTGATAAACAATCATAAAATGCACCAATCAACTTTCCAGAGTCCAAAGCGATGTTTTCAAATAGTGTGTTTTATCCGGCCAACAGTCCAACACCTGAAGATATTGGGTTTACCGTCACACGAGAGAAAGAGAAGCAACAAATCCTCAAAATCAAGAAGCTGGTACCATGTAATGTTCAGCGTTTTTGCTTTGAGAATTACTTAAATATTTTAGCAATTATCAGAATGGCTGCCAGTTAATGTTACAACAATTAATCTGTGAATCGTTTCAGCTCTAATTGACATCCATATAAAGTGCAACACACAGCGCCTAATGTTATGGCATCTGATTTCTGTTGCACACAGCCAACGCCTACTAACAGAAATGGTTGACAGTAGTTGTGCAGCCTGTTCTCACTCCCAACTGGTCAATACTGCTTTTTTGTCAGTGGATCTCGCCATCAAACACATACCAACAGAGGCAGTGTTTGCTATGAATATGAATATGATGTCCAACGGACTGTGGTAGTTTGTGATGCTGCTGGTAACTATCATAGTATGAAGTGTGAAAAAGTCTGTATAGGAAGGGCGGGAGGGGAGGTTGGATTAGTCAAACAAATGCCAGACATTCAGTTGAAACCAAAAGTCAATTTTAATAAGAATGTAATGTGCTGTATGTAGCCTGTTATCCTCATGACATATGCCATGCGATGTGACATAATGTCACTAACAACTGTAGTTATTGGTTGCCTCAATGTAACAACAGTTTTATAGTAAAACATTTTAGAGTCCTCACATCACTTGCAGAGATCCAAGGGGAGAGGAGGTAGCAACACAACTCCACCTAATGGAGGCTGACGGCGCCCCAGATTCAAACGTCCAAAAACACATTATTTAAACCACAAAATATCTCCATACTGCTCGTCTGTAGTGATCCAAGTGTCCTGAAGCCCCGACAAAGTTGTTTGGAAAAACGTCATTTGAACTCTGTTTTTAGCCTCATTGTTGCCTGTAGCTCTGACTGTCTCTCTGGGCACTGCGCTCACGTGTGCGCTTGCGTGAGACCAGCGAAAGCACGTGAACACACATGAATGTGGTGCCCATGTCTCAAGGCCTCATGCAAGCACGTTTTCATTTTTGGGTGCACTATCCCTTTAAAGCATGTTTTATTTTTACCTGTGTTGTAAGTTAAATTTGAAAGACACTGTCAGGGTGTACCAAGCATAAATTGTCACGTCAGGTGGATGTGGAAAAGTGACACATCAGCGTACCGAACGCTACACTGACAGAGCAGTAATTGATGAATTCAGATGACCTGTGACAAACAGATCTGCATTAACTGGTGAAAAGTCTCCTGTTTCAAATGAAATGAGTAGCACGATTTGGCCTTATACTCTTATTCACGAGAGTTGAAAAATCGGAACTTCGGCGAGTGATTCGCGCTGCAATAGCCAATCAGCAATGAGATCCTCTGGGGCATATGATGCTGAGGATGTACCAGCGGAATTTCATCCATCAATTCAGCGATTTCACGTGTGTATGATGCGAGTCAATGCAAAATATTCTAGCATTCAAACTCGTGCGAGTAACGTGATGTGAAAATTAGCATTGCATTAGCATTCGCTTGTTAGCGTTAGTTAGCTTCACCTTCAACCTGAGCAGAGATCTATCAGCCAGAATACCTGGAAACACCTGTTGGAGTTTCAGAGGCCTTTAAATAGTTTAAATAAAGGTAATATATTTAACCAGATCCACTTAACATGATGCTCCCTCTGTCACCTCAGTAAAGACACATTACATCTACAATTCTGTCAAAGTAGTAAAACTGTTAAAGGCAGTCTTCTCTTGAAACGAAGCCATTAGTCTTTTTAATAGGGCGTTTTTCTGACTCCTCAGTACCGTCTAATAAAGCAGAGTGAGCTGTAATATATAAGATATAATTAGATTTTGATACAGTGGTTGATTGTTTAGTCAGTTTCTAAAGCGCTGTCGTTTAGCCGCCTGCCTGTAAAGATATCCCACAGTCAGTATCTTTCATTGGTGGCCAAGTGTCCTCAAGTGAAATGGTCAGATCCACTTCCTGCTCGCCTCCCGGGGATTCCCCCTCCTGACAAAACACATCAGAAGCTATTTTAAATTTTGGCATTAGGCTGTTTTATACATTTTCCCTCCTGATTTCAATTAAGATAAAAGCACTCTGCTTCCACCACTCAGTGTCTTGGGGCCCAGAGCCTCTTCAGTTTGGGACTGTGGGCCTTGTGTGTGTGTGTGTGTGTGTGATTGTGTGCACACTATTACAGAGTGTTTAATGGCCCTGATAAAGCAGGAGGTAGAAATATTTTATTCACAACGTCTGAAAAACTCGGCCATTAACACAGAACTGCTGATAGTGCTCTGAAGGATACTGGAATCAGACCACTTCAGCGCTGAGAGGAATTTACAAGCTCGCCTTGAATTACTGCGAGGTGTCACCAAAATAATTTGCCTGCGCTAGATAAAAGGCATGCCGTGACATTTTAAAAATCCCGACTGTTTTCACTCAACCTGCCCACTTACCATTTTCTGTGTAAAAATATCTTTACAAGGATGCTCGCAGTGGAAGCAGCTCGGCTGACGGGTCGCTGTGTTTGACTCTCACTGTGCTGCTCTCACGTGGCCCCAGAGTTTGACACTGCAGAGTTGTTGCTTTCTGCTCTATTGAGAGGGGAGTGTGATCTGTCCCAATTTATTCCTTCCCAGTCCCACCTGGGACACCTTTTGTTGTTGCCAACGTACCCCATAGTTGCTGGAAATTTAATTGAAAGAAAGAATCAATGGACAGATGAGGATACATGTTTTTGGCTGAAGACAGGGTCAGACTGTTGATACCAGCCCAAAGTGGCCTGAACCAACAAAGGTGGGTCGTTGGGATTTAGAAGGAGCCTCAGACACAAGGTTCTGTCTCAGGTAAAATATTAAGCCCCTTTTCCACTGCAAAAAACTCAGTAACACTTGTTAACATAACAAAATACAGTCCATCTCCGTCCAGGCAGCGCTGAAACATCAATCCAAATCAGACAGCACTGAGTTTGAAAGAGACATTCAATAAGTAAGAGATAAAAGAGGAACCATCCCGGTCTCACTTCAAAGTCGTCGAAATGTAGACACTGACAAAAAAAGTCGTCTTTTAATGTTGCCGTTATAGTGGCGGGACAAGAACAAAAGTTAGGGCGGCGAAAGTTCGAGCAGGATTGGTGGTGGTCGGGTCCAACAAACACCGACTTTCCTCCTGGGTGAAAGTCTGTGTTTTTTCGTAATTATCGTCCAAAAAAGTCGTAACAGGCCTATAAACAGCATTTCTATCAGTTGACAGATCACTATAGAAGCACGGTTGGTTTTGTGTGTTTGTCCACTCTCTCACATCCTCCACCTCTGAGAGGACCTCTGCCGACGTTTCTCATTGAAAACGCAAAGCTGCTGTTGATGTGTCGTCTCTTGGTTTTCTACAATGAATGAAAGCTGCTGAGGAGAAACACAATAAACCCCGTCAGATCTATCACTCTTTGTCCCGTTACCCATCATGAGAGCTTCAGCTGAGCACCAGACAGACACTGAACGCTGTCGAGACATTCGGATGGCGAAATACTTAAATTAAATTAATTAAATTAATTAATATTATTAATTATTAATTAATTTTTCCTACTTCCTGTCTCCAACAGCCGGCACCATCTCAGGTGAGGAGATGCCCATCATAGCAAGAACCAACATCAAGGAGCACCGGGACAGTTTCTCGTGTGAGAAGTTCAACTTCAGACTTCACCACAACATCACCTTCTACGTCTACGTGTCCAACTTCAGCTGGCCGATCAAGATCCAGGTAAGAAGCTCAGGTTGGGACGGACACACGGGGTTTGGTTGTGAGGAAGGTGAAGGATAATAACAGCAGTATTGATGTGTCATTTTAACTTCATTTTTACTCAGTGCCTATGGTGACGTATTCAGATGACTTTTTTTTCAAACCAAAAGTCCACAATCAAAGCTGTCAATAATTGTTTAGTCTTCTAAATCAGAAAAAAATGCAGCAAAGGTAAATTCTAGACTTAATTATGACGGAGGAGTTTCACCGGCACATTGGATATCACAGAGATTCCTGTAGGAGTGAATGGATTTCCAGTTGACTCATCTACGTTCACATACGCAAGTGGAAACAAGGCGTAAACCTAGAAAGAAAGATACGTGCAGGAAAAACGGAAACTTAAACAGATAAATATGAAAACAAGTTGCTCTCACTAACACAAAATCAGCTTAAATAACCCAAAAAATTCTCTAAGCAGACAGATACTGTACACGTGCAGACAGGGTGTATTACTTCCACACTCATCTCAGAGTTCTTCCTGTTCTGTTTAATGGCTGCAGTATGAACTCTGCTGCTGATTTAGAACATGATGATGATGATGACAGTGATGAGGATGATTCTGGAAATTGTGGTGCTGACGATCGCTTCTGACGTGAAGCAGACGATGAACTCAGGTTTGATTTACAGAAAGGAAAGAGTGAAGAGTGAGGATGACTGTCTTGTGTAGAGCTCTGACAAGTCTGACTCCAAGTGAAACAGAAAAATGAATTCTTAGTCTTACACAACAATTTTGGTAAGAGCACTTCAGTTCACTGCATTGTATTAGTCGTGTCTGTAATTTGTTTTTAATTTATCTGTTTTATTATTTCTGTGCCCACACTGTAAATCAGTTTCCTCGTGGGGATGGTAAAGTAATAAATGAATAATACAATACAAGAGGAACGTCTGTTCGGTATAATAATACATTAGAATGACTGCCATGTTTAGCTCTGTAAAAGCCACAGACATTATTAATTACAATAAATACAAGGACATGTTTTGTTCCCAATTAATTTGCACCCGCTGGGTTGAAATGGTGAAACACTGACACACGTACTGAAACAATATATAATGCTGTTACGCAAACTTGCTGTTTGATAAGCGTCATTTCAAACAGATGTTCGTCAAACAAATATTTTTTTTGTGATTGCAGAGGGAATATTCTGAAATTCTCTCGCAAATATTTTTAAAGTTTATGATCAAATGTCACAGTATTCCATCTCACAAGTTGTACAGTGCTGTTAAACTGCTTTTGATGGGAACGGGAAAGTACCTTTTAATATAAGGTTAAAAGATATCAGTAGTTAAAAAAATAAGACGCACTGTTTATGCATTGAATTATGTACATTTCAAGGTTTAAAATATTTCGTGTTAATATAACCGTTTTAGTTAAAGTCCAGTGGGTTGGGAGAGAGTTACTGCCCCAAGCGGGGCAGTTCAAGTATCTTAGGGTCTTGTTCACACTTATCGGATCGGCAGTTTGGCGCGGCGTCTGCGGGTGCTGTGCGGGAAGGCAAAGCTTTCGATTTACTGGTCCATCTACGTCCCAACCCAAAAGAATGAGATCATGGATACAAGCGGCTGAAATGAGTTTCCTCTGGAGGGTGTCTGGGCTCAGCCTTAGAGATAGGGTGAGGAGCTCAGACATCCGGAGGGAGCTCGGAGTAGAGCCGCTGCTCCTTCGCATTTAAAGGGTTCAGTTGAGGTGGTTTGGGCATCTGATCAGGATCCTCCTGGGTGCCTCTCGTTAAGAGGTGTTTGAGGCACGTCCCACTAATAGGAGGCCCCGGGGCAGACCCAGAACATGCTGGAGGGATTACATCTTCTCTCCAGATGTCCCTCTCCCCAGCACGTTTTGCAGCTCATCCTGAGGTATCCCGAGGTGTTCCCAGGCCAGACTAGACTTTAAATCCCGCCAGCATGGCATGCTCTTGGTCTCCCTTTGGACCTCCTACCAATTCAACGTGCCAGGTGGTGCCCAGGAGGCATCGTGATCAGATGCCTGAACCACCTCAACTGGCGTCTTTCAACCCGAAGTTGCAGCGGCTCTACTCCGAGCTCCCTCTAGATGTCTGAGTTCCTTACCCGCTCTCTCTAAGGCTGAGCCCAGACACCCCACAGAGGATCCACGATCTCAGACTTTCAGTCACCATCCAGAACTCATGACCATAGGTGATAGGATGTAGATGACCCAGTGAATTGAAAGCTTTGTCTTCTGGCTCAGCTCCCTCTTCACCCTGACTGTCCAGCGTGAACTCCTTTGCTTTGGGCAGCAACTCTCTCCCAACCCAGAGGGGCCAATCGCACACTTTCGGGTAGAGAATCATGGCCTTAGACTTGGTGGTACCGCCCCAGTACGTGCTTGAGGTCACGATGTTATGGGAAAAAATAATCTGCAAGGGACTTGCAGTCATTATATGGAGCTCCCTAAGTGTGTCCGTTTAGGTGTTTGGATGAGAATGTAAAGCATCATCATCACTGTCATGGCCATCATCTCCAGTTTTCAGGAACTGTCTGTCTGCAAAACATATAGCCCTGACAGGACGTTGAGCATAAACTATTCTGAAAAGTGTTTGGCAAATCTGCTATCACATTTAATGATCTGTGAGTTTTCCAATGTCTCTCCATCAATTATGCAGCACCGGATTAAATCTCCAGGCGGCAGCCGCACACACTAAGTATTCACGCTCCAGCCTTATGATCCATTAAATTGAAGTAGACTTTTAGCGGTGATATTTTAAGATGACTGTCATGCGGGGTGTGGGGTGTGTGCTGATGGATGGAGTCAAGAAGTGACAGGATGGAGGAATTAGGGGAGAGTTAAGACAAGCTGGCTGGTTAACTGATGTTAAGACTATGGTACAGTCAAAATGTCCAGTTTTGAGAAAATGGAGACTGCCTAATTGACAGATTGAGGGAGAAGGACAGCAGGTCTGGAGGCAGATTTAGATATTAAGCTGGGGATGGATCCATGGATGGATGGGCAGACTGATGAATGGAGAGATGGAAGGGGAGTGATAAAGAGGAAGGACTACAGTAGCTGCTCAGTTACATAAGCATTCAGGTCAAAGTTAAAGAAAGAAATATGGATTTCAAACAACCTTAGAGACATGACATGACCCCTGACCGAGAAGCTTACGAACTGTTTGATTTATGAAAGATATTTAAAACACAAGACTTAAAAAAAACCCTTTAACAGGAGAGTATTATTCAAAAATTTGCAAACTCCACACAGAGAATGTGCACCAGGTAACAAGACTGGCAGCAACTGCCTACACTCCAAAGCAACCTTAAAAAGGAAGACAGACTTATCAAAAAGAAAATCTTAAAAAAGAGTCTGACAATTGATAAAATTAAACACGTTAATATTGTCAAGGTGTTTCAGATATGGAGGGAAAAGGTTGCTGATAGTTTACTCCTCTGTTACCCAGTGCCTACTTTTTACAGCTGCGGCTTTAAATTCACATTAATGTAGCTAACGTTAGCTATAGCCTCGAATCACAGTGTGTTCTCTGCCGTACTTGCTGCCACTACAGCAACCCCAGTCTAACTAGTGCAAACCCCAACTCAGGTGCCCCGACTCATTACTGGATCAGCAAACTTTCTGTTGCTGCTGTTACACAGATTAGACCCTAATTATTTTCCCTTTTGTGGTCTGATTAACAGAGAGAGACAGCCGGGCAAGGAGGGGCTGAGGGAATGCACTGCCACTAGGTTATTGTATGAAGCGTGTGTATATACTCATGGTCGTCTGGTTGGAGGCGGTCAGGACAGAGACATTTTTTGGCCTTCTCCAGATTTCTGCATACCCAGGAAGAAAGAGATGATCAAGAAGGGTTTGGGTCCATAAAACTGTTTTTTGTGCATCATTATTACATCGAAAACCAAAATACTCCCACTTGCTTAAAGCCAGTTTTGCGTGCAACCGTTCACTTGGTGAAAAGCTGCCACTTTTACTTTTTCTAGTTCATACAATGTATGAAATCACAACATATGAAACCTAATTGGTGAAACGTAATCCTAATCATTTTGCATCACCACAGTCTTTTGGTGTGTGTATAAATGTTAGCGTTAATGCCGGGTGTCCTGCACCTCGTTATGGGTCATTTGTCCATCGATCGCTCCGCTCATATGCATTTCCCATTAATGCTGCATTATCAGAGCTCCATATATCTGCTGGTTGAAAGGTGATATGATAATTACCACGATGAGGCCTATCTCGCCACCGTGTCAGACATGCTCATGTGTAACATGAGAAGCACTCGGCGTCCGGTCCTGTGACCTTGGTGGCTTCCGACGCCAGAACAGGGCGAGGATGAGAAATTGTCCTGAGAATTGGTAATGACCCGCTCTGATATATTTGATCTAATAGAGCTGCGCACACACGTACGCATGCAGGTGCACACAAAATAGCTTCCACATGCACACGAGCACTGACGTATGAACATGGAGAACAAAGGGAGAGGAAGAGCGTGAGCACAAACACCTCACTGCAACACATCTGGACCTCTACTGGCCAGATGTCAGACATGTGAAATAGTATTTATTACTCCCTGTGATTATTTCAAATGATTTTAAAGCCCCTCTGACTTTCGACCACAGTCAGCTCCTTTACCGATAAACAAAAACTGGCTTTGGGTCTGTGAGATTTAAGAAGCTGCCACAGTTAGATACAAAAACATAATTGTTTGACGCAGCCTGGTAAATATCATGTCGGGCTTCAGTTTGTAGCTTCATGTCACCAGCTTCCATTGAAAATTAATTGTAGCCTGAGTTCAGCATAACAGAGGTGGAACATATTGACCGAAATGCAACCTCACAACCTGTCAGCTATCGTCTGATGATGAGTTAGCTTTTTATTAACTGTTTTTATAAATGTATCTGCTCTTATATGGAGCTGAAGTATTGTCTGGACCTTTGTCGAGTTGCTCATCAAACTGTAAACTTGTCTCAGAGCCAGGTTCAATATTGTGTGACAGCAAATAGCAAGTCATTGAAATCTGGGGGTTGGGCAGTGACTTGAGGCGTCATCATATCCGGTCATGGAAGGTCTGTGACCAAACATTGATATGTGACAAGGTCAGAGTGAGAATGTGTTACCAGTAGGTACAGTACAGAAGTCTGTTTGGTCAAGATGGCAGGAATGTTTTGATATCCAAACAACCTGCAACAAACAACCAGAAAAACTGTCGCCTAGAATTAGTAAAAACGTGTAGTTAATCTAATTCAAAGCACTCAGCCTCTGCACACAGCGTTCTTCACTGGGAGAAAAGGTGAAAGCAGTCACATGGACAAATATCCTCACCGAGCAGGTTGAAAACTGAAACGTGAAAGCACACACATATAGAATATGCACACACACTAATGTGACCGGTGAGTGTTTCCCTGGCGGCATCCTGACGTCAGCTGGGAGTCGGGGGCTGGTTGTAAGGCAGGGGGAGGTGTTGGAATCGGTCGTTCTGCTGGAACAGATTTTGATTGGTTCTGTCACGGTGACCTTGCACCTTCGTTCTCGCGCTCCTGCGCTCACCATCATGACACGACATTTACCAGAATGTTCCAGCTTTAAATGTATGTAGGGGCGAGTTACAGACATTATTCAGGGTCCTGTTGGCTGTTTACTTCAAATACATCAGGAAATGATAACACTCTGAGACAATTATGTCTCTATTTCATGGTCAGTGCTTTTACTAAACAGGAAATGAGATCTGTCAGACAAAGACTTCCACTTTGAAAGTTTTATTTGTGGTTGATTGTTTCCTAGTTTTTGAGAAAACTCAGGAATTTCAACTTTGAGAGCTTCCCTCTCATTCTATCCAACATTTGCAAGTGTTAAATATACCTAATTCTTTAGAGGAACTTTTATTATCAAAGTCTAGAAAATCAGTTTCATGAGTTGTGTAAAGTGGACTCTTAAAAAAACAAAATCAAAATAAGCACAGATGCAAAATCTGTGACGGGCAAATATAGATCATCCCTGTAACTTTGTTAATTTTGACACCATTTTTCCACAAACTAGGACTGGCCTGGATCCCTTTCTAATCAAAAAGTCATGTTTTATTGATCGAGCCCACAAACATTATGGGAACATGACCCAGTTTCTCTCTTCATCTTTCTGTTTTGGAAGAACTAACTGTTAACTTAGCCAGAAATTGTATAACTCAAGCCCGTAACTGTTTCTAATTTGAACATCTCTGTTTGTAATTTAGCAGAAAATGTTATCTCCGCAAGAAAGCGCTGTAACAACAGCGACGAACAGCCCTTTGTTTCTGCTCCTCATGTCTCAGAGACACTAAATTCAATTTGACAGCAGGAGACGAAACACACTTTGCTTTAAAAAGAACTAGTTTTGGACTTTTTAATTCCTCGATTGTAATTTTTGCCGGACAACACAGTTCTCCTTGTGTCTGCATCCTCTGCCTCTCTCTCTCCACGTCCCTGCATGCATCACAGCCTATAGGCCAGCTGATTAAAAGCCTTCTGTCAGAGGTGAGCAGCCATTTTGTTGCAGGCGAACTCGGGGCTGGCGTGATTGGTGGGTTGATTTGATTTGCCGCTCAGTCACTTTGTATCCTCTGCGCCTGCCATCATTAAATAGGATGCGTCTCCTAATCAGATACACACACACACACACACACACACACACACACACATACACACAAACACCCTCTCTGATCATGTCAGTGACAAAGTGTCCTTTATTGGATTAAAATAGAAGTTGAAACAGTTAACTGTATGACCAACACACACACACACACACACACACACACACACACACACATAGAGGATGAGTACAGTCTATCTGATGCATCTCATTGAGGTAGTATCATGTTCCATATGATAAAAGAGAAGAAGGCTGAGTGCTGCTCATTTAACCAGACAGGAAGTCGACAGCAGTTATCAGTCACATGAGGACAATTTAGGCCAATGGTGCACAGATTCATACGGGGTTTGTTTAGGGCCTGGTCACACCGGCATTATCAGTAATCTGTGCAGTTACTTTGCTTTGGACTCAACTGATGTTTTTTTTTTTTAAACCCAACCACATGCTTTTGTTGTCTTCCCTGCTTTGCTTGTGTGGTGTAACAAGAACATCAACAGCAGATGCAGGAGAATACATAGCACTCAAAGGGTGCCTGTGTGTCGGTATCAGACACTGAGGGATGTGACAAGAGTTGATAATTGACTTGGCTGAAACAGCATAAATATTTTTTTTCAAGAAATGGAAATTGAACATGTTAAATTGCTGGTAACATTAGTAGAGACATAATATTTATTACCCGCCCACTGTTGCATGTCAAAAGGTCCAATATTCATTAATTTAAGCTTAAGAAAAAGCATTGTGGTTAGATGGTCTTAAGCCCAGTTCAGACCAAAGATTTGTGGCAAGATGAAGCCATTTTAAAAAGTTGCAGAGAAAAGTTGCGACGTGAACTGGCCATCTGAGCTTGACTCAAGCCGGCTGATGGCAAATTGCTGGCGGCTGGTTTTAAAGCACATCACCTGTTTCATCACTACAAATGCAACTGTAGCCAGTATCTCATATTTTAAGAAGCTACAGATTATATTCAGCCACAAAAAAAGTCTGCAAATCAGAACAGAAGTACAGAGAGCTGTTGCATAGAGATGATGCACCGTCTCATCTAGTTGCATTGGTGTGAACCGGCAGGTAAATTGCAAGAAGTTGCCTGTTACAACTCATTATATTGCAAATCTTTGGTCTGAACTGGCTTCAAAAATGTTAAATGGATCTATGACATGATTGGTTTAAATCTTGTATACACTTATCAAGGAGTAACTAACTCTTAGTTTGGTATGATGATGTGTAATGATCAAGTTTTATACTGCGTCAAGATGTAGTTCACACTTGTAGCTCATTTAAGGAAACATTATCAGGTTGTTATCTGCAGTTATAACACTGACACTTCAGTGAGTAACTAATGGCTGATAGAATTACACATGACAACACGGAGGATGATTTTCAACATTAAACAGAAATGAAAAAAGTAAAATCTAACTGATACGTGGCAAGTGGAGAGGCCCTGTGACTGCGGTGGGATGTTGTGTTTTCACAGCAGTTTGTTACTGGTGTGTTTGAGCTGCACATTGATGCAGGAGTGGGCACCTGTTAAAAGGAGCCGCATCTGTGAGCTCTCCTAACAAGTGCACACATATGGCAGCGCCGGGCTCATTTGCATATCATGTAGGTGGAGGCGGCACTTGGCAACTGCCTCACTTTGGTCATTAGGTCCTCATGAATATGTAAATACTGAGGAAGAGTGTGTGGTAAACACATTTCAGACCCTGGGAAATTCACATTAACGTGCTTATGTTAACACATGTGTCCTAAACATTATCATTTTCTGTAGGAATAAAACCAATAGATGTGAATGCTGTAAGGGACGTATGTTCCTCTGAAATCCACTGCTTCACAGAGAACTGTGCATCTGCTACGGACTGCTTAAAGCCTGTTGGATATGGAAAACACAATACGCCCAATAAGAGCCATGATAAGTCATCTGAACATTTCAGCCTCTCCAGGTTTTGGCAAAACACAAAATTGTGTTTACAGTCTTTGAAGTCCTTTGCTGAAGGCAGGAGAATCAATTAATGTGATAGCACAATGTAGTATTTAAAAGCTGAGTTATTTATTTGAGAGGATTAATGACCAAATTAAGGGAATTAAAACAAATAATCAGTATAAAAACGGGTAATTTGAAGGAGAAATTTGTAATTGAAACACACATATTACTGATATGATAACACAATTGCATATTTTCCCATTGACTCTGTAAAAAAGTGTAAAATCATCCCAGTTACCAGAATAAATGTTGTTATTGCAACGTTCTGCAAACCACAGATAGGCCTATGTTATATTTGCACAGTATTAGGCAGCGGTTACATAGGATCTTTAAGTTTCCACAATACTGAGGTTAGCTATGTGTGTAACGATCCATCGATCTTGATAGATGTATCAATTTAATGATTAAGAATCCAGCATCAAAGTGAAAACACAGATCTGTATCATCATCTTTAAGGATGTGTCTTTATTTTGAATCTCTGTGTCACCGTCAAACAGCAGCAGGCAGATGATAGCAAGCAGCTAAGAGAAAGACAATGAGGATAAGGTTATTACTCACGAATGAAGTAGCAGTGGGGAAATATTTTGGATTAATTGAGAAAATACGGGTCAACAGACAAAGCGCATGGCCTATGTTAACATTATCATAATGAGATAAAACACTCAGGAGACACAACGTACCTGCCTGGTCAGTCATCTTACTGCCACTAACAACACAACAAGCAATGCCAACACTTTCTTGTGGGACTCGGCAGGTAATGTGGCACAGAAAGGCACAGAAAGAAATCTACACCACTGTGTAAGAAAAGAGGGTAAACTTTGGTGAGTGTTTGTAAAGTTAAAAAAACTCTGTGGACTTTGAGCTGACAGCAGAGTTGCTTGTTTTGTTTTTGAAGTGCACATATTGTTATTCTTTTTATCTAATTGTGGCGTTAATTAACGTTCTGCTGTCTTTTTAAAGAATAGCTGCACTCGGTCTAATTGTCTGCCAAGTGCCAACTAGTAGTGTCATGTTTCCCTACACTCTGCAGCACTGAGGTGTAGTGCAGCACCACCGTGTGTTACATCACAGGTGGGTGTGGTCACAAGTGCAACAGACCAAACCTGAGCAGCTGTGATGTTGGCTGTTCAGCTATGTTTTCATAATGTGGGGAAGTGTTCCTCCAAACTTCTGCGGCTATGCATGAGTGTCTATCAGTGTTGTTCCACTGATGAACCGGCTTCCCAGGCTCATCACCTGCCTTCTACCCAGAGTATCTGAGCCCTGATGAGGAGAGTAAATGAACTGATTATCTTCACCCACCATCATCCTCTCCTCTGCTCCCATCTCATCATCCCCTGGTTCTCCATTTATCTTCTGCCTCAGCTCCTCGTCTCCCTCTCATCTCTTTTTTCACCTGTGTCACACTTCTCTTTTCCTCTCCCTTCCCTTATTGATTAGCCGAACACTTTCTTTCATCCCAGGTTTTAACAAGCAGCCCTCGGTGCAGGGTTAGGGAAATAAAGGGCAGCCCGTTGCTGTCACTGCCGTGGGATTGTACCCAGAGGGCCACCGTAGGCCCTCAGTAATGACTGGACTTTAGAAAAGGAGGTCCTTGGAGTCCTTTTTCAGATTCCTGTTCCTCTCATCTTTTACCTCTTGCCCCCCCCCTCGCTCCCTCTCTGTTATTCTCCCACTCTCTCCTGTTGTAATTGCAGCTCTGGCTTCAATATTACAAAAATATCCCCCTGAACAGTCAGCTGACCTCTGATCTCAAAACAATTATATCTTATAGAACGCTGCTGCTGTTTGTATTTCTACCATAATGTGTACATTATTTCTGTGTTTATTTGTCCGAGGGTAAGATAATTCCCATATGTGCTCCTTTCTCTCTCTGACCCTTTCTGCCTTGAGTTGTCTTTTGTATCAGACCCAACTCTGTGTCAGCAGTAAGATTCATCGCTCTGCGCTGCAGACGCTCCAATCTCCACATTAAACACTTGGTTTATTACATTAGTAACATTTATCTGTCTAACATTGCAGTCGTTTAAATCTTGGAGGGGAGCATACTGAAGGATGCATTTCAATCATTCCCAGTGAGCTCAGGGTAAACATGTGGCGAACACTCCTTCAGTGTATTGATCTGGGGGCCTTTACTGAAAATGCCTCCAGGCTAAAATGATTGTAAAATCCTGTGAACTTCCTTAAACTTAAGATGCATTTCCGAAACATGTTGGAACTTACAACTTTAGAAGAACTGACCGGCAAGTGCCTCCTGATCGCTCAGAGAAGATAAAGGGTCCAATCGTATACCAGCAGCACAACTGTAGTAGCTAGATTTCCAACGATGCAGTTGCCATTTTCACAACGCGCGCCCATGTTGTGTACGTAGCAAATACACTGGCCCATCTGTGCCCAGACTTATTTATACTCCCTTTATGTACGAAAATACAAGTTTGAAAAAAATCTTCAACACGATTTGGCTTTACAGTCTTACGAGACAAAAACACCACTCCTCTGGGTAAAAATCAGTGGGTCTCATTCATGAAACGTGAGCAGAAGGAATCTGTGTGTAAACTGTTCGCAGACGGAAACGACGTAGCTACTAACAAAATCTACTCCTTCTCCATTTCAGAAGCTAAAAGTTTATTTCTGTTTCCTCTACAGTTTTTAGTTTTGCTGCTTAAATGCTATTAAATGCTTAACTGCTCGTATCACAAAATTGCTTGCGTCTTCATTTGCCGAATCGGTCATGTAAGCAGCAGGTTCAGGCGTACGTGGCTTTTAAAAGGTAACACTCTGATTTGTTGACTTCATGCACCCATTTAATGACCATATTTGGAGTTGGACACGCCTTAAATGCACTTGCACCGTGCAATCTTTTTCAGACTTTTTGAGCTCCTCATCATGATGTAACTTTTGGCTGTAAATGCAACAGCCAAATTGTTGATTTGATTTTGTTTGTACAGACAAAACAAACAAAAATTGCAGTCTCTGAAATGACCATAAAACAGATTTACCACCTCTGATAGTGTCTCAGTAGGAAGTGAACTTTATACGACACAATATTAGATTAGATTGCATTAAATTTTGCATGTTTATAGTAATTTGTTCTTTGTTTGTTTGTGTGTGTGTGTGTGTGTGTGTTTGCAATGTGTCAGACTTGTGTGTGTGTGTGTGTGTTTGTAGCTCTGCAGTGAATCAGGAAGAAAAGGGTGTGGCCTAAACAGCTTATTGATTATAGTTGTTTTTAACGACTGCAGTTGTTGTAAATTAAAATGATGGCTGTTGGCTGGAGTCGGTGTGAGACTGGAAAGTGTGCGTGTGTGTGTTTAGGGGAGAAGTAAATTAGGTGGAATGTTTGAGTGTGTATTAATTGACTTTATTGACTTTAATGTTCACAATCTGTCCGCTGAGCCAGTTTGTGCTTTTATATCTCACCTGAATGAATAGTTATTTGTTGCATTAGTTTCTGATCGTATGTTTATTCATTTTCTTACAGTGGACTTGCATGTGTTTATTTTCTTTTTGTGTTGCCGTGTGTGTTAGTGTACACTCATGATAACTCTTTATACTGTCAGGGGGAAATGATGTCAGTTGCTGCATTGGAAGCCTGAATGCAAAGCCAGGCTCTTTTCTCCCTGATGCCTGTATTAATGCTCCGTCCCTCTGGACCCAAATCAGCTTTTCTGCAGGTTTTTCACTGTCAGGCCATTTTACCTGCTGCACAAATGCCGGTAAACCTCTTAAGCCCATTCTGCCCCATTTCTTTCTCTCCTCCCCTCCCAACTAGTCTCAGAGGATTCACCAAAGACAAAGACACAGCCTTTCCGGCTATTAGGGCCATTTAAAGCTATCCCCATGTCGAACATGCTTGAAATATATTGCTGTCAAATGTACTGTGATCACTGTTTTTATAGTCCGTATTATGTGCAGCGCTGCTTTTTTTTTTCTCATTTCACCATCTCACTAATTTTAAAAATGATGTTGGGAAGTTCACCTGTCATGAGGATCAGGTGAAGTCACATCGGTGGCCTCAGCAACACTTTCATGTCATCCTAAAGTTTCATAAAGGAAAATGTCTCTGAGTCTTGTTAAAGCCAATTAGAATGAAATATAGGAGTGTTCATCTCCTAACGTGAAAATGAAAATGAATCAAAGAGTGCAGGGCTGCCTGACAGGGCTGATTCCTTATGAAAGAGCTCTCTGAGACACATTTGAAGACATCAAAAGTTAAATTGCAGCCTTATTATTAGGAACGTTTTTAGATCCTTATTTTACACTGAAGACAACGACTTGACATTGACAGCTGAGTAAACAATGAAGTGTTACAACTGATGTCCTCATCCTCAGTAATCCTGAGGCTGAACTCAATGTCATCCAGTCTGCACGCTGCAGATGTGAAAAATAATTATTGTACATGACTTTTTTGCCTCCCCCTCAGTGATAGTGATAGATTTTGGTTGATCAAAGGACTAAGGTCAAGGTCACTATGACCTTGCATCCATCTCATTTTTTGTGAACTTGATATCTGAAGAACATTTTGAGAGAAGTTCTTCAAATGTGGCACAAACATCCACTTTGAGTCAAAGATGGACTGATTTGAATTTGGTGGTCAAAGGTCAAAGTTTAAGGTCACTGTGACCTTGTCTGTTGCATTCTCCTGAACGGAATATCTAAAGAACATCTGGAGGGAATTTCTTCAAATTTGGCACAAAGATAAGATAAGATAAAACTTTATTAATCCCACACTTGCGAAATTCACATCTACTTGGACTCAACAATAAATTGACTAGATTTTGGTGGTCAAAGGTCACTGTGACCTTCCGTTGGTCTCATTTGATGAACAAACATATCTCAAGAATTTCCTCAAATTTGACAAATGGACTTAAAGGGATACTTCACCCAAAAATGAAAATTCAGCCATTATCTACTCACCCATTGCCGATGGAGGCTCTGGTGAAGTTTTAGAGTCCTTAGTAACTTAGTTACGTCCAAGAACACAAAATTGAATCCACAAAGTATCTCCAACATGCTCATCCGTAGTGATCCAAGTGTGCTGCAGCCGCGCCATAAAAAGTTGTTTCGAAAAACGTCATATGAACTCTATTTGTAGCCTCACTGTAGCCTGTAGCTCTGACTGCTTCTCTGTGCTCCGCGCTCACGTGTGCGCTCAGGGTGATCGGTGATGCACGGTCTCTGAAGAGCAGCAGTCTCGTCAGTACTGATGTCCAGATTCTCAAGTGCAGGCATCGCCAATTCCCAGTCTGAGCAGCAAAGACTTTCCTCATCTGTTGGCATTGCTTTGCATTTGAAACAACTGCACTACCAGGTTTCCAGTGCTCGACTCCGGTATTCTGCGGCTGGCTGAGGGTCAGGCTCATGAGCTGCGGCGGCTGCTTTGTCCAGTAGCCTGAGTTCCGTCCGTATTCTCAGGCTCAAACAAATACGGCTCAACAAAGAAATGCTGTTCCTCCTCAATGTCAAATTCTTCAGACATGTTGGGCTGACCTTTGCTAAAAGACCGTAGTGCAAATTATCTTTTAGCTACTGTGGTTATTGTTGTCTCCTCCTGCGGTGCACGTGTCACGTGATGTAAACACGGGTCAGCAAAGCTCATGCTTTCGCTGGTAATAGTTTTAAAGGGGCAATCAAAAAGGAGGGAAATGTGAGAGGAGCCACATGACTGCTTTTACATGCGATACTTAAGGTTAATTGTGATGATAATGCTTATGTGCTTCACTCAAATAACATTTAATTCAGGACTTTTATTTTTTTTTTTGTCTTTTTATATATTTATTTCTACTTTTACTTGAGTAAAAAATCAGAGTATTTCCTCCACGACTGCTGTTATTATAGCAAAAGCGGAAAAACTGTGACATTGTTATAGAGTCGCAACATGTCTCAGGGCGAGGTTGGTGTAGTGGGTCAATAAGAAGGCAACAAAGTGTGTGACTTTACACAAGATGGTTTGGTCCAGTCTCTTGCCAACAGATTCTCTCTATCTCATCATGCATGTCTTCCTCTAACTGTGTGGAATCGAGGCGTCAGGAGGCTGTGATCTCTCCAACTGAAATCTCTGCTCTGTTTTCTTCCTACGGGGCAGAAAAGTGAATGGAAAATCAATTATGTCTGTAATAAATAATCCTGTTAACATGAGGAAGTTTAAACATGTACAACAATGGCTTTTTAGGAGTTTTTATAGCTGAAGGCCAAAACTTTGCTCTGCCGCAGCGGGGTGCATCTCACACACTCTGAGACACACGAACAGGAGCACACGTAGAGTCAACACACACGGCTGTTGATGGAGACAGACTGCAGAGTTATGTTTTGAGGGATGAGATGAGGTGAGAGGTGATGGGAATGTGTGGGTGTGTGTGCTGATGAAACAAGTGGAAATACGTTTAACGCTTTAATTTATTTCGTTTTATTTTAATGGTGCAACATGTAGTGTATAGTTTTTAACATAGTGAAAAATGTTTCTGTCATTAATCAGCATAAAAAAGTTACATTTAAAGGTTAAATTAGTTCTGGTGGTATTTATTCATGCAGATGGGTTTGGTTTCATTCGCTCAGGTTTTTAGATTTCCTTCTCCAAGATTTCTGCCAAAGCCGCAGTACAATTGCAATTGCAATGCAGTTTCCTGGGAGCGTCATTAATAAGATTAAAAACCTTCTTTTGAAGAATGTCCAGGCCACTGTCAGGTCACTGTCACTATCATCATTCAGATTTTAAGAAGCTACAAATTACATTCAGCCACAAAATTAGTCTGAAAAGCTGCAAATCAGAACCGAAGTACAGAGAGTTGTTGACTAGAGATGATACACCGTCTCATCTAGTTGCGTTGGTTCATAAAAAGTTTTAGAATGTTGCCAAACAGCGCATCACAAGTCGTTGCCTGTTTCAACTCATTTAGTCGTGAATTATAGGTTTGACTTGTACGTTAGGAACTATCATAAGACATTAAAGGGTGGATTTTCAACCCCAGAATAAATTCTGGTATTTTACCTTTATGCAAACCACTGATATGTTACATTTGTACGTTGTTATGTAAAGGATATCTTGAATCTTTACATTTCCTTATGTTTGAACAATCAGGGTGTCCGCGGGGTCTTAAGTATTAAGTATTAAAAGTTCATAAATCAAATGTCGGAAAATTAAGGCCCTTAAAAAGTATCAAAAAGTCTTAATCGCGATTTTATGAAGTATTAAATTTTCTTGGCATTCAAGCTTTGAATGTATAATTTATTTTCCTCCTCACGACTATTACAAACAACGATGTGTAGGTAGGCACACTCGGACTGCCACTCGGGGCCGTGTGCGTACCTGTGCAACATCACGCGACGGCGCCGAACAGAGGAGCAAAAGACAATAAAAAATCCTTCTCATCTTATCTGAGCTCTGTTGTATGTTTGTGCTCCATAGATTTAATTGCAAACTACTACTGTTTAGTAAGTTAAAGATGCGTTGCTGCTAACGACAGCTTGAAGTGGCAATGAGGTCTTAAGGTTTTTTTGGAAGGTCTTAAAAAAGTCTTATTCCTAGTCTTAGTCTTGTGGTTAATGTACAGTTAGGTTTAGCACAAGAAACACGTTTTATTTTGTTTATGATTAGGAAAGATGAGGCTTTGGTGGCACAATCTCGTCTGGAAACACAGGCATGTTTTGGTAAAGAACAACTGTTATTTTCATGACACTATCACTAGTGTAAAAACAGTGACAGGTTGCTGAAAAACATTCATGTTTGGTGCCTGAATATCTGCAGCAAACACAAAAATGACTTGCTGAAAAGAAACTGGTTTTGTTATTTGTTTGTCTTGAACAGTGGTCTGCAGCTTGGCAGGTGTCTCGCCTCCCTGACACGCCATCAAACGTCCCCTCCACCACCTAATGACAAAGTCAGCTCATACTACATCACTTTAGAAACATCGCTATGATGTGTATAAGGTGCACTTGGTTTGCAGCAATGCCTACATTTTCTTCTGGCCACTGGGCTGGGACCTCTGCAAAATCAGCTTATCTTAAAGATTTCCAAATGTCATTCTTTAATGTTTTGAAGATCACAAACAGTATCCCATTCACCTCCGTTATATTGTGGGCTGAGGCAGATGATTGAGAGCCAGATAACGTAAAATCTCAGCAGCTCAAACCAGACACTGCCTGCGTAACTTAACACCAACAGAACTAAGTGGCAAAAATATGATTCTGTTTTTTGTAATTTGGGTGAATTGACCCTTTACAGCAATCCGGCAGCATGAGTGAGTTGACATGTATTACGCGTGAGGCTCAGGACAGCAGAGGGCCACACACTGCACCAACGTCCCAGCACATAAAGCACGATGATGGATGGTGCAGTCAGTGGATTCAGTGGTGCTGTAGCATCCAGTCGGTTTGTCGGAGTTCAGTTGAACAAAGTGCTGCAGAAAACCAGAGAGCACAAAAGGCCAGAAGCCTCTCTCACAGGCTAATCTTATAATAACCTACAAACCATATGGGTGATGGCACGTATTGTATTCCAAGTGTGTGCGTGTGTGTCAAGGAGATAAAGAACATGTGAGAATGTATTTGGCAGAAATAAAAATGTTGGCCTTACGTAAGAGGTCTGAACATTGGCCTTAGGTAAGAGAGATGCTCCTCCACAGTTATTGCATCAGTTTCACATGATGCTCTGTAACACATGTTGGGAAAGCAACGTTACATAAGGGTTGCTGGATTTGTGGGATGTATAGTCAGAGTGTTTCGGTCTACTACAGATATCGAAGACAGTCGTACTTCTTAAGAAACTATTTGAAAACCAACTACCAGGGATTTAAATCATCTTAATAATATTAAAACCATTTGCTTTTTTTCTGGTGTGTGGAGGCAGATGGAAGAACATGAACTGAGAGGTCGTGGTGACCCTGTAATTCATTCTGTTTGTCAGACCGATAACGAATATTCAAAAAAGGTGACAGATTGGTAATTTAGGTCGGACTGAACTTAAGGTTTCCTTGTCTGACTTCATGTACGTGTCATATTATGTTGATATATATATATTTTGGTTGCTTGACATCAGACAGAGTTGTCAACTTGCTTCACTCAGTTTCCATCTTCAATCTGACACTGTGTCCAGTCTAACTGATCTCTGTGGGGAAGCTGGATTCGACTTCCCTTTCCAATCACTACAGACCAGTGTATTTACTCAAATGGATCGGCACCATAAGCACGCCGGCGTAGGCGGAGTCTGCACACCGTTTAATAGTTGGTCATGGACTTTCCACATCGATATATGATGTGCAAGGTACTGGGTGCGTTGGTTGTTGACGTCACACTGGGGAGAGGGACGTCTTGAATGCTATGCTCGTCCTGCTGTTCCCGCGACCCGACTTCAGATAAGTGGTTGAAAATGAATGGTTGGACTTCCATTTTCACAGAAAATGTACAGTTTGCATACAGTCTCCTTCAACACACTACATTGGGACAGCACCGCAAATTGACGTCTTTTCCTTCAACAATGGCAATAAAAGTACAGGGTTTGGCTTGTAATCATACAGGCAGCAAACACAGGCCTTCTGGGTGAAAAGCAGTGGTTATTGTACCCATCCACCACCACTTCCAACCACTCTACTCAGACTTCCACCCCCTTAACTTATGTTATTGTTCCACGGCGTTTCCCCCGACGCAGCAGGACACCAGTAAACAATCATGGCGACCGGCTGCATATCATGCTGATGTGAAAGGACGGCTTTTTTTGTTGGTGTTTGACACCAGAACTCACTGCCCATGCTCCGGTATTCGAGGACGTCAGAGTGACACCTGGGGTCCGTTTCACAAAGCAGGTTTAGTGAAGACTCTGAGTCTGTTAACCCTGAAATGAGGGAAACTCTGGGTTTTCCGTTTCAGAAAGGGAGGTAACTTAAACCAGAGAAAGCAGAGTAACTCAGCCCACTTCAGAAAGAGAGGTAACTGAAGCTCGGTGTCAGTTACTATGGCAACTGACTCTGTGAACCTAACCTGGTTGGGAGCAGGTTTTCTTCAATGAACCTCGAGTTTCTAGCTGTCTCCTCCCTCTTACGCCACACACACAGTGTGATTCATTCACTCATTCATTTGTTTAGTGTCGCATGGGTTTCAGCGGGTTTGATCATCATCTGTCCTCAAAGTAAAGTCGGATCCTAAAGTGTGTTCTAGTTCTAAATCTACTTTGTCCGACCATGGCATGTCTGTTCTTGGAGGACCCTGTAGACGAAGAGGCAGTGTTACTGAGGAGGGAGTTACGCATTCGTCAGGAGATTATTCACAGGCCCAGAATTGACATATTATCATTTCCAGAACATTTTCTTTTTGAACAATATCGTTTCACATCACAGTCCTCATCCGTCGTGACGTAACCAACGTCATCAACCGTGGACGTGCACTTTCATCTACCCAGATTCTACCTAGATCTCCACAGGATTGCAGGTGAATGATGTAGAAATCAGTTAAAATATATGATTATAAATCATATTTAGTTAATGACATGGTGCTGCAACCGTCAGACTGGGATTAGTCATTTTAATTTCCCAGTGTGATAGGGTGCACTGATGGAACCCACATTCCCATCATTGCTCCTTCACACAATGAAGGAGACTATGTGAATATGAAGTCCATTCACAGCGCTAATGTGCAGGTAGATTGACTGTCAAAATATCAGACTGCATCGCACTGCAAAAACTCACAATCATCCCAAGAATATGTGTCTCATTTCTAGTCAAAACAAATCACACCTAAAAGTAACTTGTTTTTAGACCATTTTCACTTGAAAAATAATGAGGTGGGATTGCATCTAAGTGAACTAAATTAGACCTTTTCTTGTCGCTTGTTGCCATGGTGAATCGTGGTATCGGGGCTCCATTGATGACAGCTTTTTAAAGTCATGATGCACGCGCTTAACTCAGAGTGAACAAACTCTGTGTTGATTGAACCGATTGAAATCACCTTTTCTGAAACCCGTAACCCAGAGTTTCCCATCTCAGAGTTACTCAGCTCAGAGTTCAGAGTTCGGCTCAGAGTTTGTTGAACCTCCTTTCTGAAACGGACCCCAGGTTGGTCATTCAGGCTTACATAAAGTGACACTGTGGACAACACAATCCATGCAGGCAATACTTTCTCAACCAGAAAAACCACCATGGCTTTTATTCTAGAGACTGACATTGCTGTTTGTTTTGTCAGTTTACAATGACGGTCGCTGCTGCTGGCTGACGGATTACATGCCATTTAGACAGTTTTCATGGGCCTCGCTTTTAAGCACAGCACTGGTGCACTGAAATGGAGCGGACCCAATCTAACGATATTCAGAGCTGGTGCGTAGCCATGCCAACATGCTTGTTTTGCAGGGCTTTTAAGAGTGGAGCAAAGCAAAGTATAAACAAACTACTCATGTCGAGGCAATCTTGAGAAGACATGGGGATTTACAACAGCCTCAATACGAGTGTCTGTCTTGTCTATGGCGCTCACCATTGTTATTTCTGCTCAGTGGTTCTGGCACTTGGCTTGACAGTAGCCTCACAATGGCATTAGTCTCATCAATAGCTCTGATTGGCTCACTGAGTCTCACCAAGAAACGGCTGTTTCATGTCACAATGCCAGATGATTCAGCCAACTCCAACTTGGTGGAGACGGCGGATTCAAAGGTCCGGACCCAGGAAATGATAAAAATTGAAAGGACGATAAAATAGACCACAAACACAAAAGATAACCAATAACTGAAGCCTATATGCCAAACATTTTAAATGTTAGGATTTGCCACTGTTGAAGACGCCACGCTAGGCTCTTTCATGTCTAAGGTGAATCCATGTGCAGAAATGAAAATAAAAAGCTACAGTATCAATGGAAAATCTACATTTAAACCGCCTCTCCTGGTCATAATTAAAGCATAGCACCACTGGGTTTAAACATTACTGATGTAAAGCAATCCTATGCTGCATAAGAAAATACTCAAGGCCCTCTTTCAGTTTCTCTGCTGTGTTTTTTAAATGTATTTTTGGACCACAGATTTTAAAATGTGCATTATGTATTAACTGTATATATTTTCTAACCCTCTGTGGTCTCTCCCTTCTCCAACAGATTGCCTTCTCTCAGCATAACAGCATCATGGACCTGGTGCAGTTCTTCGTCACCTTCTTCAGGTGAGCTTTCCCTCACTGTCCTATTTACTGTATGTTTTGTGCCGAGCACGCAGCTGCTCCTCGCAGGGCTTTGCTGCTCAGCGGTTCAGGACCCAGAGGCTCTTTGCACAACTGGGCGATAACCTGGATTCATTGAGTTACAGTAGATGGCAGCAGCCTCAAGCAAGATACTTAACCCCCACCTCCCTGGCAACCTTCTGCATCTGCTCAACAGCAACAAACACAAGTGTTGGGCAACGTCAGGGTGTGAGTGTGGGTGCTGAGCACGAGCAGCAGTTTCTCAAGTGCTTCGTTTTATGCTTCAGAAAATTGGGGGAGCTGTTCAGGAGGAGTCAACACGCTGTACACACCTTAAATGGTGTATATCCAGACAAATCTAAAATCAATAAGACCAAAGGACTGGACGGAGGCCATCATCAAAAATGCTCACATGTGCAGCGCACACTTCATATCAGGTTAGGGAAAAAGTATTTCCTGTTGTAGGGATGAATAAGGTTATGTGTATTAAGGGTTATCATGTCCACCTCATCAGAAACTGGGGAGGGATTAAGAGGAATATTGGATTTCTCTGCAACGCTAACTTTTTAGCACATTAGCTAACGTTAGCTTCCATAGCAAAACAAACAAGTGTGGTCCTCCTTTGTAAGACTGGCTTCCTGTGACATCATCCATCCACTGAGTGAGAGCATACGGGTCGGCCAGTCTGGTCCCGTTGCTCAGTGTTTACTTATTCAAGTAACACTGGCGGTCCCGGAGAGTGAGTGACCTGACATGGTGCGTTGGTAGATTCAGTCTGACGCTCTACACTAAAATGAGAGCCCTGTTGGTGGAAGAAACGCAGCGTTATATTTCTACATGAATGAACCAGCGGTTAAGTTAATCACACGGTACATTCAGACAGCGCTCCCAATTTATGAAGGGTCCAGTTTGAGTGAGTACGAGTACTTCCGAATTCACTTCTCACATCATCTTCCTCAGAACTTGCTAGCTAGCACTAGCTAATGTCTGTGGTGAATTGTTTCACCTCCAGCTAAGCCCCGCCCACCAAAAAAATGTCACACTGTTTACTAACAGTAAAAGTATCTTAGTGTTTTAGGTTAGTCTGGAAAACTTGCTAATTTTGAGTTTCAGTGGCAGTGGTGCTGTTTCTGTGAGATACGCTACTGCACACAGTTTATTATCAAAGTTTATTAACACTGAACATGTTGCGTGTCCAAATTGCACCAAATTCGTCCTTTGGTCCCCAGAAATCCACCCACCGAGTGTGAGGTACATTGGATGAGTGGTTCTCGAGACACATAAAAGACACAGCAACAGAGATTCCTGCTCTGCAGTTAGATTAATTCCTAAAAAGGTTTGAGGTGAATGCAAAAACTCAAATTTTAAAAATGATTTCCATCTTCATGACTCCATTAAAACCCAAACAGCCAAACAAAGCAGTCCATTTTTTTCTGGATTGGCTGAGAGACGTTTGTGTTACAGCTCGCCGTGCAGACAGGCAGTGGATCTAATGAGGGAGTGTTTTGGGGAAGAAGTCTGGAAGGAAGTCTGCTGTCTTCAGGCAAGATTCTGCCACTCAATTACGACACCGGACAAGTGTGTGTTTGTCTGTGTGTATCCATCCCTGTGAGTGTGTGTGTGTGCACAGTTTTTCCTGTATGTGTATGTGTCCCTCGCTGCGTGTTCAGGCTTGTGTGTGTGTGGGTGTCACTGTGCAGCCATGTGAGGAAGTGAGCCATTTTTGTGCCCAGGGCCGGCTTCCGGACATCAGCGACCTTTAGGCCAGCATACAGGGATGATGTCATCATTAGGGGACAGCGTCAAGTTTTGCCGGGAGAGTTCGGTGTTGTGTTTCTGCCTGTGTGTGTGTGTGTGTGTGTGTGTGTGTGTGTTAGTCCCAGCTCTGTTTATGAGTTGTTCTCTTCTGCACTGCACCAGACTCTCAGTGAGAAAAGGTTACGTGCTACAACTACAGGACTGTTTTTCTATTTGCTGGTTTATTTACTGCCCTCGTTATATAATGTCATGTGCATGTTGTTTCTGTGCTGCAAAGGTATCCAGGTCCTTTACTTATATAATAGTAGCATTACCACAATGGGAAAAAGGGCTCAAATATAATAATAAAACAAATCCTTTTTTTCAATTTTTACTTAAACCTGCTTTAATCAAAATTTTTACATTAAAAAATATCAACAGATCAGGGTAATCTGTGTAATAGGTGGTGACAAACACACACAGATTGACACTAACTCTGCACCTTAACTAAGCTCTCCATCATTTTTAGTCAATGTTTTGGCTGCACAGCACATGTACTGTAAAGTTCAGTCACACCAACTGTATAAACCTTGTTTCTAACAGCAGGCGGCTGCTGTTTTCAGCAAACAACCTCTGATTACCCCTCTGTACACAACCTGCCCTGCACCTCACTGCAGACAGACACAGGTAGAAACAAGCTGGTGAAGAAAGTGGAACACTGAGCAGCCAAATATTCTTTTCAAGAGCTGGTGGAGGCCAAGACAGAGCTAAAAGGAGCATGGAAATGGACGGCAGGTGGACACCACGATGACTTCAACGGGATAATGCTAGGCTCAGCACCAGTTATGCAACTTTAAAGGTCCAGCATGTAAAATTTAAGAGGATTTAGTGGCTTCTAGTGTTGAGGATGGCAGATTGTAACTAGCTTAAACTTCTCCTGCTTAGAATTCCCTCAGTGTTCATTGTTCAGGAGGTTTTTACCGGGAATAGACTCGAGCAAATGGACCCAACGCATCCTCACTCAACGCATCCTCACTCCGGCCTCGTCACATATCGACGCTTGGTCATGGACTTTCCTCGTCCACATGTGATGTGCAAGGTGCCCTGGGTGTGTTGGTCGTTGATGTTCTGGGACGATGTGTCAAGTTCTGCCTGTTATAGTAATTGTCTGTTTTCAAAATTTCAAATTTACAGTTTGCATACAGTCTCTTTCAAAATAAAAGCACTACAACGGAACACCACTGCAAATTGACGTCTTTTTTTCCTAACACACGTGGTTGGTTGTAGGAAAAAAGAACAGCTTGGAGTTTGGCTTCATAATCTTACGGGGTGCGGACACCGCTCTCCAGGATGAAAGTTGGTGTTTGCTGGACCCATCCTGCCCGCCCCACTTAGACTTTCATTGCCTTAAATTTCTTTCTTGTCCCGCTCTGTTTCCCGCTGAAGCCACTGAGCGACGTTAAACCAAACAGCGACTGGCTACATATCACGCTGATGTGAAAGCGCGGCTTTGTTCGTTGGTGTCTGACGCCACAAGTCACAGCCAAAGCGCTGGATTTGGAAAAGAAAAAGACAAAAAATGTATATTCATATGAAAAAAAAACAACAACAACACTGAATAAAGCAGTTTCACGTGAAAAAAACTGTTTTTCTTGTCACAGAGGGGCTGCTAATGTTAATGTCCCTCTCTAGAGCCAGTGTCTGGTTTGTCCCTTCTGGGCTACTGTAGAAACATGGTGGTGAACATAGCTCTCTCTGTAGATGAGGACCTGCTCTATATGTAGATATAATCGGCTCATTCTAAGATAATGAAAACACAACAGGTGATATATATATATATATTTCTGCCATTATAATCCTCCACACTGGACCTTTAAGTAAAAGTATGTAAATATTACAATTAAAATGAGCATTGTTATCAAGAGTAAAGTATTCATCCTAGAGCTTGGTCCTTTTTCAGAGTATTTCAATTCATAAGATGCATGTTAATGTCCAGGTACATGAGTATAATAAGTACAATGTTTCAATAATTTTCTTATAATTAATTATTTTTTTCCCCCAGTATATATATATATTTTTTTATTTCTTTGTCCATGTTCATATAAAGCTGTGTGTGTGTGTGTGTGTGTGTGTGTGTGTGTGTGTGTGTGTGTGTGTGTGTGTGTGTGTGTGTGTGAGGGGCAGCCTGTAGGCAGAAGGCACAGTGATGAGATGCAGCCTGGCACTACGAGGGAAGCGAAGAGAAAAAATATGCAGCAAATATAGAAAGAAGTGAAGTGATAGAAAGACAGTGTGGACAAACTCACCGGCCACTTTATTAGGTACACCTTGCAAACATCAGATTGGACCCCTTTTTGCCTTCGGAACAGTATTAAAGGAATATTTCAGCCCCCAAACATTTACTTTTTACTTTTTACACCACAAATGAACGTCATAGTTCTCGTCAATGAAATTAACGCTTCTTTGCTGCCTGGACGATCATGTGGCTCAATTAATGGCACAATTCAATATACACGAATATACACTGAACAAAAATTTAAAAGCAGCACTTTTGTTTTGGCTCCTTTTTCCACAGGTTTTAGTTAAAGATCTCAGACTTTTTCATTCACTCAGTTGATGTATTTCTCTCAAGCTGTGGTTGCAAATTGGTTAAAATCCATGTTAGTGAAGACTTTTGCCTTTCCAAGATAATCCATCTGCCAGACGGGTGCGGCTGATTGAACAGCATGATCACTACACAGGTGTGTCTTGGGATGGTCACAATAAAAGGCCTTTGTGCACTGAATCTTCTTCTTTTTCATCTGAAATTGTTGCACATCTAAAAATAAATATGACCTCACATTGTGTCGGTCATGTTTGCACACTGAGCCTGTCATAAAAATTCTCAAAACAGGTTTGATTTTCTGCTTTTTCACATCCATCAGAGCCTTTAGAGACGTTTGACCAAGAAGTAAAGGGGCGCATAGAATCATTTCATAACTTGGACAGCTCAGATACTTTCAACAGGTCAGACAGTAATATTCAGGAGGATGATGATGAAGAGGAGGAGGACGTGGAGACAGAGGGAGGACAGCTCCGCTCCTTTATGCAGCTGGGTTGCCAAATGAAAGACAGGGAGGAGTGATGACAATCAGATAGCCTAGGTAACTCCAGTGGAGAGAGGCATTTTCATTATGCAAGCGCGCAAGGTTTTTGTACGGATAAAAAAAAAAAAAAAACGCATCTGAAACAAAGGCCTTAAAATGTGCAGTTTCATCACAGATGTCACAAGTTTGGCATGCTGACTGCAGGAATGTCCACCAGAGCTGTTGCCTGTGAACTGGATGTTCATTTCATGACCATGAGCCATTTCCAGTGTTGTTTTCATTAATTTGGCAGTACATCCAACCGGCTTTACTACCAGCAACCACGTGTAACCACATCAGCTCAGGAGATCAGCTATCCAGATTGCTGATGCAATAATTGGTTTGCACAACCAAATACTTTCTGCAGAAACTTTCAGAAACCGTCTCAGGGAAGCTCATCTCCAAGCTCATCATCCTCACCAGGGTCTTGAGCTGACAGCAGTTTGTCATTGTAAACGACTTGGGGCGATTGTGAGGCCGGTTGGATGTACTGCCAAATTCAGGGAAACCCCATTGGAAACTGCTTATGGTAGTGAAATGAACAAGAAGTTCACAGGCAACTGCTCTGATGGACAATCCTACAATTAACATCCCAGTGACATGTCCCCTCAGAATTTGTGGCATCTGTGGGATTATGTTGTGGCCTGTTATTGTGACCATCCCATGACATACATGTGTTGTAATGGTGCTGTCTAATCTGCATCTTGATATGCCACGTCTGTCAGGTGGATGGATTATCTTGGAAAAGAATAAGAGTTCACTTACAAAGCATTTGTGCATGAAACACATCTTTGATCTTTAACTAAAACCTGTGAAGATTGGAGCAAAAACAAGTGTTGCTTTAAAAACGTATTCACTTGAAATGCTTTACTGTACCTTCCTGAGACCTTCAGTCGTCTATTGTTCCTGTAAGAAAGTGATGAACTGCTGCGTCACAGCAAAAGGTTTCGGAGGAGTTGTTGAATTTAGCCTTCAGCTTTCTAACCAGTGTTATCAGATGCAGAGTCGTGGAATTCAGACGTAGGGTTGTGAGACTACAGACAAAGCACGGTGTGTTTAAGGACACATACCAAAGGTGAGAATAAGAAATATTTGTGATGGACGTCTGAGTGTACGAGTACCTCATCTGAACTTCATGATGTATCTGTTTGCCATTGTGTCAAGCAGGGAGATCTGCACCACTGTGGACTCTGTTTAATGCAATAAAACTCAGATGCTCTATTTGAATTCATGTTTATACTTTATTAGGAACAGCTTCCACAACAGAATCAAATCTGAAAAGTAGAACAGAGGCCGGTCAGGACAAATAAAGGGCAGAGCGAGAAACCCAGAGGACAGTCGTTGTCTATATTAGATGCGTTTAGTTAAATATTTACCTATTCTTTGTAGAAAATTAATTAATTAAGTTTCTACTTCCTGTGTCTCCCCGGTCAGCTGTGAAATCTCCCTCCACAAAGATTTCTAAAAGTTTCAAACTCTCGTCCCCTCCCTCCTCCCTCCTCTTTCCTCATGCATTCTATCTCATCTCTAAATGAAGGGGAGAAAAAAGGAAAATGGCCATAATTAAACAGCATTTATGTCTCCGCTCTCCACAGTCTCAAATGCTAATTGGTGACACTGCAGTTCAGCTTTGTCCAATTACTCCCAGCTCTCGCTCGCTTGATTAGCAATCAGTTTCTCTCCCACTCCTTCTCTCTCTTTCCCAAAACAGCGGAGAAGCTACTCAGCACTAAGTGGCCCATGAGACTCCCCGAGCTCGCCCACTTCATTCCAAAATGACCATGCCTATCTGTGGAGATTTCAGTCTGTCTCTTCAAATATCTTTTATTTGTCTGCACACTTTTTCTTTTTCTTTCAGGTTTTCGAGTTGCTTTATTTGTTCGAACGTATATCAAATTGGTGCTTACCCACAGGGGAGCAGGACTGATGTGGACTGTGTAAGTTAAAACATCCACAGCTCCTGTACGTATGAAGTTTCAACCCTTTTTATCCTCAGTAACAGTGTATGTTTCTTGACTTGAGTCGGTACTTCGGTCGGTACATAACTATAGGTCTACGTAACCCTCAATCCTTCGCTGTCTCCCTTTCTGTCTCTCACGCCCCATCGTCACTCCGATGACACCAGGAGCAGCCGTGCATTGTGTCTTGGCTGGCTGGCTTTAAGTGGTGCAAACACCGCCACTGATGTGGTTGTTTGTTGGTCTCGAAGGCTGTTCTCCTGGATCAAAATCCTGTGCTTGCTTTGGCGACTTCTAGCTAGCTAGCTGCTAGCTGTTCAGGTCGAGGTTTTCCAATTTATACATCAGTAAAGATTGAGTGAAGATGGAGAAGATGGGCACCAGCTAAACTAGCATCCTGCAAGCCATTGTACAGATGTTGGAAATAAACTGGACGACCTCTGTGCTGCATCACTTACCAGCGGAATATCAGAAACTGTAACCACCTTTGATTTACTGAAAATGGCACCATTCAACATGTTGACTCTTTTCCTGTACGCCGATCTGACGGGGCAAAGGACTCTGGGGAGAGAAGGAGAGGAGGCATGTGCTTTACGGTGAACCAGGACTGGTGTGACTGTGGGAAGAAGAGGTGTTCCTGCTGTGGATCACTGCATCCGTTCAAAGGTGGCTGTAGTGCAGCTCTGCGCGGGTTTGGCAGGAGTAACCATGTGGCTCTGTTGTTGAGGTCGGGATGTGTGGACAGTTAAATCATTCCCCAACCAGAAAGCATGAGTTACCAGAACCATCCTGAAAAAAATAAATAAATAAAGCAATTATAATTATAAAGCAGCAGCCAACAATGTCAGAAGACATAAAAAATGGAGTTGTACCTTGTATAATTCCATGTGACAAATAAATGATTGACTGATTGATTTACCTGATACTTTCTAATATGTTGTAGTTCTATCTAGGGGTGGGAATCTCTCCGCACCTCACGATTTGACTCAATTCCAATTCCAAGGGCAACTATTTCGATTATAAAACGATTCTCGATTCTAAAACGAGCCAATAAGAAAATTTACACTAGATATTGAAACACATTATTGTAATAAAGCTGGGAATACATATCCAGTGCATACAAACTGTACTACTATAACTATCTATGAACTATAAAAACATGAACTATTGCAACAAAGACGAACGATAGCAAAACTACGAACTATGGTGAAAACACGACAAAAAACACAACATAAAAAACAAAAAGCTCTAAAAAAAACCCCACAAATACTATTATTATCAACACTAAATATTATTTACAAAGAAAACGGCACCCAAACTCCACTAAAACTCACCAAAACTCCACTACAACACCGTTAAATCACTCCGAATTGCATTCTCCTCGTCAGCTGTCACTCTCCTCCTGCTGTGCTCAATTCCCTCCCCTGCTCCACAGGTAATGACATCACTACCATAATGTACCATATATCACTGTAAAGCTCCGTTTCTCAGCTCTCAGAATCCGTTGGAATTACGTCAACAGCGTGAATGGTCGAGAAGTTATGATAATTTGAAAAATGAATATAAAAATAAAATTAAAATCAGTTATGAGTTTTCCAAATTGATGCTCACATCGCTCAAGACAGAATCTTGATGCATCTAAAAATCGATTTTCCCCCACCCCTAGTTCTATCTCTGTGACAAGGAACACTGATGTACCAGTTTTAGCATCTTTGAGCTTATTGCTTAACTGTAGTAGTAGTAGTAACTGATGTCAGCCCATATCAGCATGTCTTATTGACTCTTCTTTCATTTGACGGCTGGACGGACAGACGACAACGTTCAGGGAGACTTAAGTAAGTAAGAAACCTGAATCAATAAAAGTGAGGCGCACACGTCAGACCCATCCTCAGTGGAAACGACTGTACATCCTGGATGACAGTAACAGTCTCTCAATTTACCCGTCAGACATTTTAGTGCCTTTAGCGGTTTCTCTCATCATCATCTGTGATATCACAGATGTTCACGCTGTCAGAGGAGATAAAAAGTGTACTGCACGTCATAAGCACAGCTTGCAGAGCAGAACGTGTCACTACAATCACTTCTGCAGATTTTCAGTAACTCTGGATTGTGTTACTGTGTTAGTAATCTTTACAGGTATGCATGAGGCTAAGTTCGTGGGCTGCCTGTGTTGTTATCATGTGTTGCTCTGTGGACAATGGTGCTGCAGGGGAGAAGAGTTGGACGCTGTGACTGATGATGTGAAATTGATTCAGCGCTTCCCAACTAAAAATCTGAATTGTTCATTTTTAGGCAGCAGCCCTATGGGGCGGGATAGCAATGAGTTTATCAGGATGTTTAGATATGTAAAGTAGCCATCTGGTATGCAGACGAACTTCAGCTCACTTAAATCACATCCTTATTTGCTGAAGTGAAAGATATAAATATATAAATAAAAAAGTAGTTAGAAAAAGACACAGATCCTCGGATTAAATGTTGAACATGTTAGAGGAAGAGAACCTGCAGCTGCTCTCTCAGGACCCGAGGCCTCGCTTTGGCCTGTCTCTACACTGAGAGTTGATTTGCTGCCTGTGCAGATGGAAAGCTGTTTCCGATTGTGAGCTATCTGTGGCTCATGTTCAACGAATAGCTTATTGATTTTTGGCTCTGCCCGCCGGGGTTCAGATGTTTCATTGTGCTCTGCTGTGTGTGTGTCTGTTGTGTGTTTGTTTTAAACAGCCACGCCACTTAAGAGAGCGGGAACACAATCATGCACACACTCTCACATGGACCCGGACTCATTCTTACCCATGATCCCTGGCTGTTTAATCAGTTCGATTGCTATTACCTGTGGCTGAACAGTCTTAAACCTAAACCTATCAAGAGGCTCAGTGGAGTGTTAACAAACCCACAGGACACTCCCAGCCTCCCCTCCTCTCCCCCTCCTCCCCCTTTATCCTTCTCCCTAATGCCTTGGTAATAGCGACAATTAGCCACTCCGCTCCATTGGTTAGATGGCTAAGCTCGGGCCCCGTGGCCCATTAATGGCGAGGCGAGGTAATACAGACTGAATGGGGAATCTTGGGCCTGATTGGATTTGAATCCCAGCCAGTGGAGGGTTTTTAGAAGGTACGTCTGGAGGATGGAAAATCATTGCGAGGGAGTTAGTGAGTGTATTTGTCTTTGCTTCGATTGTTCTGGGGAATATTTGATGCAGTGGGGGTCTTGGCATGAAGATGAGGCGCGGTAATAGCACAGGCAAGTGGAAGTATTTTGAAAATAATATTTTGTAACAACAATAAAGTCTACTTATATTGCACTTCAAACCAGACATTGCACAGTTCCTTCCAGCAATCACTCAATTTATCTGTCACATACAATCATGCAATGTGCAACTCCAGAGATATGCAGCCCTGTCGGCTTCTTCAACTCAGCTTTTACTGCTCATCCTACAGCTGCAATATAATTGTCCACGTTACCACACGAGCTGCAGTGTGTGTGTGTTCATGGCATTCAGGGTGGTCCTGGTAATAGATGGTGTCTGGTTGTGGAATGAGTTAACTGTAGTTTTGGTACAGTTTTTTCTGTTGTTTTAATAATTAAATCCGCCACAACCTCAGAACCACCTCAGCTGGCCCTTATTAACATGAAGGAGTCCTCCTGGGATCAGCGATGAAGTCCTGCGGCTGGTGGCTGCTTGCTCCGCTGCCGTTCAGCGGCTAATGAGCAGAGCTAACTGCTAACAGCCACAGCTGCAACTAACAAATTCCACAAATCCATTCAGCCAACACATTCTCACTCTGACCTTGTCACATATCGGCGTTTGGTCATGGACCTTCCACATCCGGTGTGCACAGTAGCAGTCAGAGCTACAGGCTACAATGAGGCTAAAAGCAGAGTTCAAATGACGTTTTTCCAAACAACCTTTTATGTCGGGGCTTCAGGACACTTCAGGACACTCACTACGGACGAGCACGTGGTTAGGTTTAGGCAAAAATATCAGGGTTTGGCGTTAGAATCTTTTGGGATGTAAACACCGCTTTCTCGGGTTAAAGTCAGTGTTTGTTGGACCCTAGTCTGGGGCCGTTTAGTGGTCATTTTGGTAAGCAACCGGAACCAGGGCGAGAGAGACCGGATCCGGATTTTGATGGATGCGCCTTTCCGTCAAAATAAAAGCACCAAGCTAACAAAAATGCGGTGAAACTTTTTAATATAAAGAATATGATTTACAGGAAAAGCCCCAAGCCATTAAGTTAACCTTTTTCTTTTATTGTATTTAATTGTATTACAAGTTATTGTCTATTTCAGTTGTCTGTTTTATTTAATAGGCACTTGATCCTAGTTTTGTACATTATACCTGTAGTTTGTAAATTCAGTTTTTCTATAAAGTTTGGGGCGGTGGGGGCGGAAGAGAGGCAAACTATGTGATGCTCGCCATGTAGCATGCTCTAGTGAATGGAAACCAGGCTCTTCGCCGTACGTGAAGATCCTGGTGACGCAAGACTAGTTGGACCCATACACCGCCAATCCCACTCGCCCCACTAGGACTTTAGGCACTCTAACGTTTGTCCCTGTCCTGCCACATTTCTCCCTGATGCCGCCAGGTGGCGTTAAACTCAGCAACCGTCCATGTATCATGCCAACGTTAAAGGACCGTTTTTTCATTGATTTTTGATAACTTCCGAGTGAGACTGGGCTCTACCAGCCTGTTGCTCATGTGGCATCTTTTGATAATCGCAAGCACAGCCTTTCTTGACTTTCAGTGTCCGATAGTCCACACACTAACATTTTTATCACTTAAATGAAACATAGATTTTTGTCTTAGTTTATATTATCAAGATCTGGTATAGTCTCGTTTCGTCATGGAAAAAAGGTCATCGATGAAAAGTTTTTAGTCATAGCTTTTGACAACAAAATAAACACTGATCTCTCTATTATTTTGTTTTTTACAATAATACCAGAGGGCACTGCGGTAAAGGTCACGCAGGATAGAATCATATCTGTGTAGTGCACATATTTACCTTATCAGGGCGTTTTCAAATGAAAACTTTTCATATCATCTTGAAGAAGTCATCAGTTTGGGTCTTGAAAGTGCACAGTGTTCCTCCAGCAGCATTAATAAGCATCTTGTCCTCATCACCGGAGGGGATTTCCTGGCTGTGATGTGTCTGAATGCGGCTGAGAGGTCGGCTGTGGACAGAAGAGGCCATGACTGCAGCCTCTTCAGCAGGCAGGGTCTGAAAATGTCACGCTCATTACAGCACTAATACCCTTTACAATGCTGTCATCCTCACATAGAGATGCAGGAGGACACATCACACACATACACACACACTCACACACACACAGATAGATGAAGAGGAGGATTGTTTCGGAGCTGCTGTCCTCAGCAGTTTCTCAGGGACTTCCTGTTGTTAAGTCTTTGGGTGCGCTTGTTTTGAGTTCTTGTCAGAAGTTCTGCTTGAGAGAGGAGCTTTGTGTTTGGCCAGATAACTTTGCCCTCCAGACATTGAACTCTCAGGCTGAGTGTGTGTACGTGCGCGTCCGTGTGTGTGTACATGTTCTTTGTTAGAGAGCATCATGTCGCTCGTTGACCCCTCGCTGCCCTTTGCCTCTGTCCTAAAATCCCCAGCTGCCTGTGGTCACCGCGGTTTTGACTCTGCCACAAATTCCCAGAGAAACTCTCTATCCTCTGTCGTCTCTGCTCTCTGGAAACTGCAGCTGGAGGACAGAAAGAGTGTGAAGATACTGATCTATGATTATAGTGTGGTTGTGTTTTTAATGACAACGACAAAGAGTACAAGCATGAAATACATGCAGATACTTTTCACAGGGGAAAACATGTTTTTAACATTCATGTTTTCTTTTGTTCTTGTGTTCTGTTCAGTGCTTGTCAACAGTAGCTTCCTCTGCTAGTTGTGACAGCTTATTAAGCTATGACTGTTGCTGGTCCTACAGCATGTTATTAAATGTACAATTTCCACCCAAAAGAAGTCCAAAGCAGCTGCTCTTAACCTTTCTGACTTGGGCCCCATTAAAATGTTGAATGTGTCTAGAAGCAGTGAGCAATAGTTATTTTCCCTTCCCAGATTGTTTTAGTTAAATCATCGTTTCATTTGAATAATTTGTGGAGGACGGAGGTAGTAAAGCTGTCCAGTATTTTACAAGAAAAACAGTCCAAACATTGAGAGATCGGTTTGTGTAGCGGAAAATTGTATTTTGGTTTTGTTTCGTGACCCCTTAGATTTATCGAGTGTGTGTATTCATGCACCAGTGTGTGTTTAAGTATCCCTCTCTCAGGCAGCTCTATCCCTGCTCCTCTTTGGAGCTGGTGTTACAGTATTCAGAGTTAAGTGCCTCCCATGAGTCGACACAAGACAACAAGTGCAGGTTTCAGGACAAGTTTCTGTGGAGATTTGTTGGCAACATGTGGAAAACTCAGTCTGGTCAGATTTGGACTAGTGCTGCACTGAGGCTGAAGGTAGAGGAGGAAAATGTTGTTTTCTGCTTAGTTTAAACTAATCACATTCTGGGTAATTCAAAAAAAAAAAAAAAAAAGTGAAACTCTATTAGGAGCTGCTCCTTGTCAAAATAAATCCAAACCTATATGACTGGACCATGTGGGTGTTTAATGTGAAAGGACGGACACAGGAAGTGTCCACGCTCAGCAGTCAGACAGGAGTTAGGTTAATTTCCAGGGCTGGTACCTGCGGTTATTCCACAGGCTAGTTAATAACATGTCGGGCAGGAAATCCAAAGTGTGCGATCATTTTGAGAAGGTGAAGGACGAACCCAAGGTGATATGTAAACTCATCTTCATTGGTCGACTACAAACATGACGTATCATCTGAAACATGGAAGTAGCTACATGCCCATTAGCCCACAGCGTCATTAACAGGCGGCTCGCTCAGTGTGTGATGTGGACTAGGAAAATTCTTAGTCGTGGGCAGCCCTACAGACACAAGTTTACACACTGTTGATTTCCTGCAGAGTGTTGTTTTGAAGTGGCTCACAATAAACTCTAAAAACTCTAAAATCTTAATTCTGTAAATAACTTACTACACTTTCAGACCCTAGTGTTTCCACCACAAACAGTACCCTTAAATGTGGGTGGGGTTGTTGTCACCGTCCAGCACTCACTGTATTTCCTTTATCTTTCCTTTCCTTTATCAGTCTGCACCTGGTTTATCGTCCACAGAACGAGGCTGCAGTGAGAGTCTCTCTCCATGGGATATTTAAAAATATCAGCTTTGTGTATTTAGTTTTATTTCTCTGATTGAGGATTAGAATATGTGCAGTTCACATAATCCGGTCAAAAGTAATATATATTTTTTTAATTGCTTTAAGATCCACTCATTACTAAAAGTGTGTGTCATCCAAGAGAGAAAAGCTAATGGACGAAGTTGTCACATAGAAATTTAAGGTGCATTTAGCCAGAGCATCTGGCAATCTTGTGTGCCTCCAGATCTTTCTCTTGCACTGACACAGCACTGTGGAGATAGGTCCGGCTATGCAGGAGTAGCTCCTGAAGTACCAACAAGTCCACTTAAGAGCTGCATGATCTCTCAGGCAAATCACTTCGCATCACTTCTGCTTGTTTTCTCTGCTTCTGTGGGCGTTGACATGATCCCAGCTGGGAGGCAGATGGAGTTATTATGTGGAAAAGCCAGACAGGTTAATCACTGCGTCAGGTGGATGAACCATCTCACTCTGCTTGACTTGAATGTTTTTTGCATACTTTTGGACTCATTGATTTCTTGATTGATTGCTGGACTCACCCTGTGTCCCTGTCCTCTCTCCAGCTGTTTCCTGTCTCTGCTGCTGGTCGCCGCCGTGGTTTGGAAAGTCAAACAGACCTGCTGGGCGTCACGACGCAGAGAGGTAGGACACATGACCCTCTCACGTATGGTTCTGTGTGTGCGTGTGTATGTTAATGTGTGTTTTCCTGGTTATCAGCGTTTTACACAGCACATGTGGAGTGTTGTTACGCTGTGTGTGTGTGTGTGTGTGTGTGTTTGTGTGTGTGTGTGTGTGTGTGCTTCACTCTGCTGCACATGAGCTGTTTGATGCAGCTGCCACATCCAAGACTAAAGCAAATATACACTGACGCATCCCCCCCACCCACCTACTGCTGTGAAGGGTGGGTTAATGTCACCAGTCCTGGAAGAAAAAAAAAAAGAAAAAGATATCTCCGCTTAACGAGCGTCACCGTGACGATAAACAAGGCCATCCCCTTTAATTAGTGCTCCTCATGAACCAATTAACTCAGACGAAGTGATGCTAAACGAAGTGGAATGGAGTGATATATCACTTAAAGTCTCAACAGATGCCGCATCATTTCATATTTACTCCTGACCCCTCCCATGCACACACACACACACACACACACACACACACACAGGATCTATTCTCCTCTCTGTAATAACCCACACTCACTTGTTTAATGTTTTTATGCATTTCTTTTTTCCAGTGTTTTGTGTTTGAGTCATCAGGGAGGAATCAGTGTTTTGCTTATGAGCAGCGATGATAATAGTCTGTTTTTATTGGTGTAATCCACACACGCTCCGTGGGGAACTATTGTGCTTAAACACACTTGTAGGTTTCTGGTCCCCCTCCTGCCGCTGCTGCCGTTCTGCCATTATGCAGAAAACGCTGCTGCTTTCATGTGCAAATTGAGTTTCAGTATTTAAATGTTGATGACATGTTATGCTACTTCTATGGTCTTTCAGAAGAATCAGCTTCAATTAGGAGGCTTAGAAATATTTTTGTGGGGTGTAAAATTTTCTCTGATCAGAGAGGAAAGTGTTTTTTTTTTGTCACTGGGACTTGTCTTCACTGCCTGGTGGACAAAATCAGGTGATGCTATGAGAACGTTGTGTGCAGCTTGTTGTGCCGTCCCCTGATGGCTGAAAAATAATTAAATACAATTGTTCAGTTCTCTGTGTTGGTGCACGCAGGTGTGCACGTCACTGGTTGCATGTTCTCGTTGCAGCGACTGATACCTGCACTGTGTGTGTGTGTTTAGCCACCTGTGACCCGACTGGCAGAGTGTTTGTTTAGCCTTGTTTTCCCAGTGTGAGGAGCAGTGTAGCGGCTCCTGGCAGGCCGGCCGACACTCGGCTACATTATTTATGAGAGGCAGTCTCATATCACAGCAAAACCGCAATGCTGCATTTACTGCACTGTCGGTTTATTTACCCAGATCCTCGGCTATTCCTCTCCGTCTTTCACTCTGTCAGTCTCTCCCTCTGTCTTTTCTCTCACCGCCTCTCCCTGAAGATAACAGAGGATCTAATAAATGGGAACCTCTGCCTTCGAGGGAGAAGTCAGCTGTGGCGATTAGACTTCACTTTCTTACCTTCATCATCTACAGTTAATGTCCTGTGTTACTTTTTTCATCCCATAATTAATTCATCTGGACTGGCACAAAGGCAGCAAATGAAATGCCCTCAGTGTGATCTCTCACTGCAGGGCAGCTGGAGCGGTGGCTGGCTGCAGGAAAAAGAGCAAACATTTCACAGATTTCACTGAGTAATGGTACTCAGCCAACCTTAGAGGGAGACCGTGACATTTCACAAATGTACTTAGTTCATTTTCTTCACTACTCAGTTGTTATATCGCTGGGACCTTGCTCTGGATTTGTCCTTAAGGTGCCTTAAAAATGTCATCGCTGAAACCAACCGCTGTAAGCGAGTGAGCCACAGTGCAAACTATGTTAATGATCCGAGTGTCAGCAGAGGAGCTCACAGGAAGACACAGCCTGTTGAGGCAGACACATGTTCAAAATGTCAGAGTTTGTCTTTAACAACATCTGATGTGTCTTCTGTTAAACTTTATCAGTGGTGGATCCTCCTACAGGCGACACAGGCAGCCGCCTAGAGCACCACCCAGCAGGGGGGGGCACTAAAGGTTCATTTTTTTATGTTTTCACATTAACAACAAAAAAAAAAGCAGCACAAAAAAAATAAGAAAAAATAACATAAAATAAAACAAAACAAAATAAAATAAGATAAAATAAAATAAAACAAAACAAAATAGAATAAAACAAAATAAAATAAAACAAAACAAAATAAAATAGAATAAAATAAAATAAGATAAAGTAAAATTAAAAAAACAAAACAAAATAAAATAGAATAAAACAAAATAAAATAAGATAGAATAAGATAAGATGTTCATAAAATTTTCTTTTATTGTTTGTTTTTATTATAAGAAATTATTTTTATTTAATAATGATTTTGTTAAGTCATTTATTTGTGTTGATTGTAGTAAAAAATAAATTGTTTGCATTTGGCAGGACAGTGCGACTAAATATTAAATTAACAAAAAACTTTTTCAGCAGATAAAATTGCTAAAATGTCGAAATTAAAAACAAAGGACAGAAGAGGTTGTTTGTCCTGTTTTTCTTGGCAATTCATATGGATATAGCTCAATTTTGTTTTTCAAAAATATCTTTAAATGTGCTTCAGAAAACATTTACGTTTTATCGTGCTAAAAGGGGCAGTTCACCCCTAAATTAAAGTACATATTTTCCCTCCCACCTGTGGTCTTATTGATCAGTCTAGATCGGTGTCTTGTTTCGCTGAGCGTTGGAGATATCAGCCATAGAGATGTCTGCCTTCTCTTCACATAGTGGACGGCACTTGGCCATCATGGCCTGGACACTCAAGATAATCCTCAGACCCTGTTGTGAGCAGTTTCATAGGAACTTTTTTGTCTCTACTCAACTACACCTGCAAACCACATCACCGCTCAAGAGGACTTGTACATTCACTCATGGACGAGACATTCGTGCATGTGCAATGAGTGCTTTACAGCCACAGAAGGTGATATTACTCTACTTTAAACCTCCAGTTTTAGCTGCCGAAACTCAACTAGACCTCAACCATAGAGGCGTTAGAGCAGAAAACACTTTTGAAGACACTGAAAACAAACAAATAAAAAAAAAACATCTGTTTTTGTTGTTTGAAGGACAAACAACACTTTACTTCTCTGTAAATTGTTTCTCTTGGTGGTTGTTTGCCGTCAGAAGATGAAGCAGCTGAAGCTTAAAGTTTACTCAGACCTCTATTTGCCACTGTAGCACATTTATGATAGAAAAGCCAGAGAGAGAGTCGGAGACACAGCTAGAGATAAAGAGTGTTTTATTTTCTGGCTCCACCGCTGCCCGATACAGAACTCTGTCCCCGGGCCCCGTGAGCTCTGCAGCCTCACTTACCCTGCACCACCGAGCGGGAAATTAACAATGCTAATCAATGGAGCTGAATGCTGGGTTTTTATGATCTCCTTGTGTTGATGTATTTAGTGCCGGCCTGATTATTATGGAGATAAACTGCAGTTGTCAGGTGCCTGAGGGGCTGAGGGGGGAGGGACGGTCAATACAGTCAGATTTATTATAATATATAGATATTGTTATTGTAATATACAGGAGCTGTTGTTACTGATCAGCTTTGTGTTTTCAGATAGAGGGTGTATGCAGCTTCTTTCATTGCTCCAAATGCTGCACTGTGTCCAAGTCCAACAAGTCCAACAAGTCCTAGAGATATAAACATGGTTTGGTTTTAAAGAAAGGAAAGTTTTAGAGCATCCTTCAGTCAGCCTGGAGTCTGTCCCACAGAGCGCACGTCCATGTGGCGGCTTTACCTTTTTAAAGTAATAATAACAATTCTCCACCTCAGCCAGATTTACACTGTTGCACCGCATATCAGACTCAGACTTGCACAGGCGAGCTTAGACCTGATGTGAGATCTGATCGAAGCCTCTGCTCACATCCACACTGATAAATGCCGAGCTTTGTGTGGAAACGACTGTGCACTCACTTTTCTGTCTTAAGTTTGCCGTTGTGTCTGTGTAAACTCTCCTCCGTTTGGGAGTTAGGGGATTATTTAGTCCCAACCAATCAGTAGTGAGTGACGTATTCATCCCACTGATGTCATTTGGAGTTGATCCCAGGAACGATTAAAATGTTGGCACTGGATGTAATCTGGAAATTTGCAGTATCGTCCACGGGGGTATAAATCACCAGTTTCATCACTATACAATATTGTATCGATATGTTGGACAACGATGCGATCTTTGCCGATATGACAACGATTTCGATTCGATGGGATTCAGAGGGGCTGCGATCGATATGAGACGATATTAAAACCCCAAGGCGTCCCCAGACCAGATGAGATAATCCCTCCACCTAGTTCTGGGTCCACCCAGAGCCCTAATGCCATTTGAACGTGAATCCAATGAGAGGCGTCCAGGAGGATCCTGATCAGATGCCCGAACCACCTCAACTGACCCCTTTCAACGTGAAGGAGCAGCGGCTCTACTCTGAGCTCCCTCCAGATGTCCGAGCTCCTTATCTCTAAGGCTGAACCCAGACACCCTTCTGAGGAAACTCATTTCAGCTGCTTGTATCCGCGATCTCATTCTTTCGGTAACTACTCAGAGCTCATGACCATAGGTGAGGGTTGGGACGTAGATCAAGACCCTGAGATACTTGAACCCGGCGACCCGTCCCCAGATAAGTGCATGAAAATGGAAGGGTGGATGGAAAAACTCATAGACAAATCACTCGTTTTTTGGCAGTGATCCATTATTAGCTTATGCATGTTTACATTGCATAAATTAGCCTAGCAGCTAGCTGACTTTTTTTACTCTACTCATAGCTTAACGCATCACATGTAACATTATTATTTTGCGTTACGGTTAAAGTCACTGCATCTCACGACAGAACAGCGCGTTTGAGTTTCATCACGCATGCGCATTTTGTTAGCCGAACGTCGTTAAAAGTGAGCAGCTAATGTTAGTTAATGGAGTGCGATGCCGCCCACGCGGATGCATCATGCTTTATCTTGTAACGGCACTGTTTACATACGCCATGTGCTGTCTGTTGACCTGTATTTTCCCTGAAATCCAAAATATTTCCACTCTGCTGATTTATTCTCGAGTAAATAACGTTATCCTCTTTGTCTTTCTCTCAACTGCTTGTCAAAAGCGTATCCTAGAGATGACCATTTTTGATGGCAGTTTTCTCTTCGCATTGATGATATTGGATCGTTATTTATTTATCAATCCAGATTGCTGGATCGTTACACCTAACAGTTGTGTTCCTGCATGGCGACATGGTCACATTAAGCTCAATGAGCAGATGTGGGAGGTTTGGAAAAATACGAGATATGAATGTCATTCCAGTCAGCTGCTTTTATTTAAGGTTGATATGACATGAATGTGACAATATGTAAGTGCAGCTGCTTCAGAGGCTAAAAGAATCAATTTTGAGACACAATTTAAAATCATCACATCGGCAGGTGCTCTGTTTTACACTTTAGGGGCGAAGTCTTTTAATACAAAGGTTCTGTCACCTTCAGACTGAGCAGCCAGATTCACCTGTTCAACACTTAGAGCTAAACAGAGTCATTGTGCTGACACTGATTCTAAAATATTCAAGTGCCAATATCTGTTCTGTCAGGTTGTATTATTAGAAAACAGAGTAGATCTTTCTAGTGTAGTGTGAAGTGTGAAGTATCATCTGTTGGCTGCTCGCGCGCCTCTTGGCTCTCCAGAGAGCTGGTCTAGTGGGGAACCGCAGCAGAAGGTGAAAATGGGATCTCTTCACTGTTAATTATGGATCACAACCAGCCACAAGACTACAGAGAAAACTGGGTATTAATAGAAGCACAGCTTTATGTTAATTGCTTTTCCTCGTACTTCTTTTTATAACCAACAATCATTTTTGGATATGAGATCAAACAATCAAAAGCTACTTTGAAATTCTAATGCTGATGCACAGAGACAGGCTGCGCAAGATGTCTCTGGTTTTCTGTAATAGGGTTGCCCCTCTGAAGACTGTGTGTGTGTGTGTGAGTTGTGGGGTTGCATTTTGAAATCCACCACAGCTAATATTGCCTCTCGGCCAGATAAATAAGTCAAAAGACAAATGAAAAGCTGGAAAGACAGCCAGCCAGAAGGACGAGATTGAGGTCCTCTCCTCCCCGTTGACTTCTTCAGATAAATTTTTCATCATTCCCTTCTTCCGTACCTTGAATCTGTCACAGCAAACGACTGCTTTAAACTTAAAACACAACTTTTTATGGCATTGTCAAAGTCAAATCAAAGCTTTGTCTTAGAAATCTGGATGTCTGTACAGGGGACTCACAGATACCTACAGTACTGCAGCCTGAAGGTGCAGTCTGTTGGTTAAATCCTATTCATAGAGCACGTTTAAAAGCACAAAAAGACCAGAGTTTTCAGTACTTGGTCAGTGACTTCCCGCAAAACGTAACCACAAGCGTTTGTTGTTAAAGGACAAAAAAACAACCAAAACCAGCCAATAGATGGCACTACAGGGCAGTCAAAAGTTTCACACAACAACAAACGAGATGACGGTGGAGGAGGTTGTGATAATTCACCTTTCACTATACTTTCTAATTTCTTCGACGTCTCCTCGGGTCGTATCTTGCTTGAACTATGCTAAAGTGCCTTCGCAGTCTCTGGAAGTACTGCTCCATTTTGTCGGTATCAGTTAGCTTTCAGAAAACGGGCACAAACACGATCAAAATGAACGTAGAGTACGGACGGGAAGCTTCGTCCATTTCCGCCTCCTAACATTAGGCATAAATGAGTTCTTCAATCGTCAGTATCGAGAAGATGGGAGTGAGAATGTGTTTTCAGACCACAAATACGTTACATTTTCATGTTTCATACGTATCATACAAACGTTTCTACAGTCGATTAATAAGGACGATGTCCACTAAGCCAGATGCCTGCCAAGCTGCAGACCACTCCAGACCTGTTGCTGCTTTCCCAGCCGAGATTGTGTCCCCAAAAGTGGGTGTTTTAAGTCAAGACATGATCTTCTTCCATCCGAAATAAGTGGCTTTTATCTCTACACTTAACCACATGTTAACCACAGCGTTATTGAAACATGAAGTTTCAAAGTGTCCGCTACATGATAACTTGCAAATGTGAGGTGCAGAACAACAATGCCAACATCATTTCTTGTGCTCAGGTTTGAGATCTACTAAACTGTAAAAACAAAATATGACCAACATCTGATTAGACATCATTTGAATCTTTGTACAGCACATCTTCTCATTCACTGCCTCGCTGATGCTGAGCGCTAAACCTCCTCTCTTCCCATCCATCTGTCTGTCTATAAAACTTTGTTCCTCTCAGTTTGTTTATTCGTGTGCTTGCTGGAGCATTCTCCGCTTAATTCACATCACGGACAGATGTTGCCACACTTCCTCGTTGATAAGTTGTCCTAAAGACTTGCTGTACCGCCAACTCGAGCCTCGCCCTCCCGAAGACTCAGACGGGCCTCACTCTGAGCAGATTACACTGATTTGTACGAGGTCTGCCATCAGCTGACGGCCCCTCCTAACCTCCGCTGTCTTCACCGCTGTTACAGCAGCTCCTCCTCTCACATTAATTTTCTTAAATTAGATGTTTGCGCTCCTCTTGCATGAGGCAATTAACATATTGTGTCATTTCTTCCCTACACTCATTACAGAATTACACTCAGAGATACTCCACTCTGAATTACAGCGGGGTGAGAATTCGCAGCATAATGAAGAGAGCTTGATTAAAATTTAAGTTTTAAGGCTGTTTGGTTTGTTTAGGACTTGTCAGCGCTGCACTGCATCCAATAAGATGGCTTGTGGAGCTAATTATGCTGCTGTAAATGGTTTCCTGAGGTCTCTTACAGTCTCATTTCAACTGCTGCACGATGACTAAAGGTCCTTAAGTTAATTTTAATGAAAGATTATGTCAGAATTATGGAGTTATTGAACCAAGAGCCATTTATTAAGACAGTAAGCAGGCAATATTGGACAAAGACACAAAAGGCAGAAACAATTTTGAGTGAAAAAGCTTACAATATGATTACACTGCTTCAGTAGGTTTTTATTTTCAAACTAAAGCCTTTTCTTTTTAACTGTAACTGTTGGGTGATGTTGTGCTCTGATTGCTCACTCCTTGGCTACCACACAATCCAATCTGCAGTTGGAGAGATTATCATGTCTGGACCAGTGAATGCCAAAGCACTTGTGTGGTCTGTGTGTTTCTGTGTGTGTCGATGCCGTACAGTACATACGTGTGTGTGTGTGTGTTCCTTATTTAGCTGGCATTAATCGAGGTGACAGATTAGTAGAAGAGGTTTAATGTGGCCAAGCATGGCTGGGTGTCTGCGGACGGCCGCTGTGTAAACAAATCAAAGGGCCGAGACAGGAATACACACACATATACACACACACACACACACACACACACCTACACACACACACACACACACACACACACACACACACACACTGCAGCGAGCCACCATGCTGCCTCTGCTTTAACCTCGGAACACACAGCCTGGTCTTCTCTGCAGCCACATTAACATCACAGTTTATTCTGTCTCCATCACACGTTAACATGTTTTGAAGCGCCTCAATCAGCTCCCTGGGAAACACAATGAGATCCTGACATTTTCAGTATTGAGATGTCGGAGAAACATTTGACCTTTAAAGGGATTTTTATAAACAGCTCACTCATTATGAGGCTCTGTATGAAAACAGTTACTGAGAGCATGTCGTGGCCTGTTGTGACTCTCATAGTAAAAATGAAAGTGTGTTTCCAAAACATATTTTAGTGACGTGATTAGCAGTCATAGTGGGAGTGTGTGAGTAGGAAGTGGGCACCATACTGTTGCCTGGACAGTGTCAACCCGTTCTCAGTGCAAAGTCATCAGAAACCAGCGCTTGGGCAGTAACTTCTGACGTCAGACGCTGACAAAAAAAAAGTTCTTTCAATGTTGGCACGATATGTGTCCGGTCTCTGTTATTGTTTAATGGGGCCCGGGGCTAACAGGGGGAAACGCAACGCAAAAGTTAAGGCAGGGGAAGTCCGAGTGGGCAGGCGGGAGGGGTGGTGGATGGGTCCTACAACCACCAACCTTCACCAGGAGGCCAGTGTTCACTTCCCGTTTGAATGTAAAGCCAAACCCTGTTTTTTTTCCTAAACCCAACAACGTGCAATTGTTGTTGAAGAAAAACACACATCAATTTGTGGCATTGTATGGACATAGTAGGTTTATTTTGAAAGAGACTGTATACAAATTGTTCATTTCCTGTGAAAACAGAAGTGTATTTTGAAATTAGGCAATGCATGTAACAGGCTGAAGTTGACATGGCGTCCCAGGACGTCAACAACCAACACACCCAGGGTACCTTGCACGTCATATGTGGAAAGTTTATGACCAAGAGACAGAAACGCAACATTAATTTACAATTGTGGTGACCTCCTCCCAGGCTACCTTTGCATCATCAGCCCGTGGAGGTCTGCTCTGCGCCACTGCCTCGCCCAGTTTGCGAAACTAGAGGCCCTGGTGTCCACACGGGTTTTCTTCAACACTTAAAAGACATGCAGATGAACCAAAAACGATTAAATGCCCCTCAGTCTAAATTCACAACATGAGAATGTGATTACTGTGATCATGAGCATGTTAACATGCTGGTGTTAGCATTTAGCTCAAACACCTGCTGTGTCTAAGTACAGCCTCACAGAGGCATGACTCTAACCTCTTGCTCTCATTAAACTATATATTACTGTATTATTAATGCAATTCTGGGTTTCTATGATTATAATTCTACTCTGGCAAACTTCCTGCCAGCTCAGCCACCAGATGAAAATGTTGGCATTGGAGGCTACATTTCTGAAACCCACTGATAGAATTGAATAAATAAACTTTTTTGTCTGTCCCAACAGTGACAGAAAGTGACAGAAAGTCTCATTGGACAAGGTTCAACGATTCACATGATTGACATTCCAAACACATTTAAAACAAATAATAAACAAGACTGCACCTGATAAAAGCAGATTAACAAGCAGTGTCCATTTTAGATTCATCAGGGTGGTTACTGCAGAGGGGATGAAGGGTTTCTTGTAGATGTTTTGAGCGGGCCAGTTGGACTTTGTAGCGTCTGCCTGATGGCAATAATTGGAAGGAGTGTGGAAGCTTTCCTGATCACTGAACAGTTAAACACACAGATAGAGGACTTTGGGTTGAGCTGATTATTGTGCTGGCCTGATCAGTTATGCAGGAGAGTTTTGTTTTGTGTTTGGTGGTGAGTGAGTCATGCCAGATTGAAATGTTAAAGGTGAGAATGGATTCAGTGAGTGAACAATAAACCAGAGTTGTACATTTCTAGTTTTTAGTGTATGAGCTGATTTGCCATAGGAGGGGAAGGTAGACGCCTGCCAAGCTGCAGGTCACTGTTTGAGACCAACAAAGACCAAAGCAGGTTATTTTTTTGAGAGTCATTTCTGCATTGTCAGGCACTTCTTAGCCACCAGACATTGGTGTTTCTTAGTGAACGTTTCCAGGTGGGATTTTAGATTTTTTATCGGCCTAAACCTAACCACATGTTAACCACGGTGTTGTTGAAATGTGAAGACACATAAAGTTTTAACGTATCTGCTGCATTACAATGTAGAAATTTAGCATATCCCTGGTTTGCAGAAATGTACAATGCCAACACCTTCTTCTGGCGATTTGTTTGTTCCTGCTGGTCATGTTTGTTTGTCCCCCCTCCCTCTATAAATCCCCAGTGTGATACTGGACATCAAATGCTTTCACTGCGTTGGATGAGCAAAGAAGAGACGATGTTCATCCAGGAGTTAGAAAGCAAAACTAGGGGCTGCACAGTCGATCCAAATATTGAAAATTTTGATAAAGGTAAAATGTGTTACGGCATACTATTGTAAATGAAGCAGTGTGGTGCTACAGAGATGCGCAGGCCTAAAAATCATATCCCAGACATAAAGGAACATGCTTGATCATAATTTCTATTATTTAAATATTCATGCGTACTTTTATTTTTTGGGAAGATTATTCAAAGTTTTCAATTCCCACTACAGTCGCGACTCATTTTGCTAAAAAAGCATCCGTCTAAATAACTGGATTAGGATTGTTTTTGCATATCGTGCAGCCTGAAGCAAAACATTTTTGCAGCGTTTGAAGATCAGACGACAGCAGACAAGCAGGCTACTAATTTAATGCAAAGTTTGCTTTAGGGTTAATGCTGCCCCCCAAAGACGAGCTGAAAAAGAAGATAAAAAAAAATCGTCTGAAAGAGCACTACTTAAAAAAAGAGCTAAAAAGATTTTGTGGTATTGTTGTTTGGATTTTGCACTTCCTCTTAAACGTGTATGCAGATGTGTTGTATCTGTTAAAGTAAGCTGTTGTACATGTATGTGTTGCATGGAAATCACATGGAGGTAATGTATTCAGTGACAGTGATGAAAAGTGTCTCCGCGGAATTTCAAGTTGTGTTTATGCTCTCGTGGAGAATAAGAAATTTGAAAACATGAGATGCGGTACATGTTAATGACGCTTCTCTGCTATCAGCGCGGCCCAGGTGACCGCTGTCACCATCACAGATCCAGATAAGCTTGAAGGTGCTCAGAGGTGTTTAGAGAGGAATTCAGCGGCACCACGCTGCCACCAGCAAACTTCAAAAGGCACTGAAATGAGAGAGGCAGGAGGGGGTCTGGATGTGCAGAGAGGAACGGAGAGAGAGGGAGAGAGGAGGGGAGTTTTTTGTGAGGGACACAGCAAGGACATCTCCCCGCAGCCATATGGTGGTTGAGATGGTTTTATACGGTTGTGTTTGTCTGTCTGTTCCGTTTAGGATTTTACCGGGAAGTGCCGCAGGCCAGCCGCCTGTGATAATATATCTCCCTCACTCCCTCCCCTCTGTTTTTTACTCCCCTCCACCATCTCTATCTTTCTCTCTGCTCCTCTGTCTCTTTGTTTCTGCTGCTATTCCAGAAATCTGCCCGCGGTTGTCACTGTGACTGATGGCCAATGTTGACTGAAGGTGGGGATGGGTGGTCCAGCTTTTATTAATACCTTTACAACTGAACTACTGGTTTGACTCCTTGGCCTTTTACTCTGCTGTCATCGGGTGTGTCTGTGTGTCTGTATGGACGGACGATTAACCCTTTATAAACGGACCTCCTGCGGACAGAAGGGGGAGATCGCTGCTGCATGATTCTGTTTAAATGGATCTAAACTAAGGTGCTCTAGAGTCGTCTCCTTTGGTCTGAATCAGGGACAAATCTTGTTCCAAAGTTGCGGCAGCATTTACAAGCAGATCAGATCAATGATGTCAGATGTCTTGTGTGAGAACGCTGCTCTTGATTGGTCAGAATGTCCATGTGGGAAAAATCCAGGAAGTAAAGCAAACGTTGAAGAAGAGTACACTTGCAAGATAAATGTGACACTTTCTAATGTCACAATGGAGGGACAACTACGCAGGTTGATTTTAGCGCTGCTCACCGTGGACTATATTGCTGTCATTGTTCATTTTAGTCAAACCATACAGTTTGAAAACGAGGCGCGGCTCCAACTAGAAAACAATGTTTTGATGAATTGGATGTGCTGAATGTGCATATTAAGGCAGTACAGGAGGAGGTGCACATTAATAATCCTCCAGGACTGTAACATGCTCATGTTTAACCCAAACAATGTGTCATGTGACTGCAGTTGCTTCACATCCAGGTCGAATACCTTCTCACCACAAACCAACCGCACCAGAGTTCATTTGTAACCAGACTGAGACCACCTCTTCAAGAAGGTCTCAGTCCGGTTGTTTGGAGCGCACCTGAGTGTCATCTGCCCAAACAAACCACACTGAGGTGGCAAACCAACTTGAGTTTGATTGAACTGCACCAAACAGTGCAGGTGTGAAAGCACCCTAAGAACAATATTAGCCACAGCGTTCATTGTTTGTGCAGCAGAAATATAACACTTCTATCTTCCCTGTCATCATATCATTACCTTATGCTACCTCACCTTATCTGCCGTGCAACTGTCTTTTTTCATCATAATTATGCTGGTGTTTCTCTGCAATGGCCGCAGGAGATCACTGTTTACATAATCATGTATATCTAAAATCAGAACCATAATAGTGAGAGCATTAATTCCCTTTGCCTTGTCATTATCTCATCCCCTTGGATTACTTTACAATATGTGCGTTGCAAATGTATTTCCTTGTAATTACACTAGAATTTCCCCTGAAATCTCCCTGTACTGGCCGCGGGAGATCGTTGTTTGAACTTTAAACTGAACCCTTTTAGACATAGATTTGAACCAGCCAACTTTCATTGACAATTTGTTCCCAGCCAATTAGGATGGATGGTGGGAGTATAAAGCAAAGAACATTTTGGTAGATTTAGGTTAATCACACACTTGATTACGGGCAGAGATCAATGGTGTTTTGGTTAAACACACTTCCAGTCCCAGAGTCTCGTCAGCACTCTCGCCTACTCTTAACTAAGAAACAGACGAGACCAGTACCTGTCTTGCCGTGGCTCATCTCTCAGCCTCACATATAAAACTTATCTTATAATTGTGCCATCACAGCTGACATTGTGATCTGCATGTAGAAAATCTCACACGGATCAAAGCTAAAGCACCGAAGAATGTTTTGAATTTAAATAGTGCAGATGCTGTCGGTGCAGAGAGCGGCCCAGAATCTGTAAGCTCCATCCCTTCATACAGGGCCGGTGTGGGTGTGTGAGTTCTGGGATGTGTTGCTAAACATATCTTTGTACTAACATAATCCTTGTCCTATCATAAGCCAGTGGACAATGATGATCCTAATCCTGCTCTAAGAAGCTTTTCATAAACTGGAGGCACACACACACACACACACTCTTACACACACACACGCTGCGGTGCTTCTGCAGAACTTTGAATATACACCACACATGGGAGCTATGAATTACACCTTAAATGTTGGATCTGGATTTTAAAATGATTGCAGACTTATGGCAGGTGTGTCCCCACAGTAAAATACTGTGCACACATATCATGTGTAACCTTTCTGCATTCAAACGTCCAAACACGACTAGACTAATGTTATATATTCAGTTGAGTTGTGTACTTACTATCCCAAACGTTTCCAGCAATGTTCACACCCCAGAGAAAACTGTCATTTTAATCAAGAGCGTGGTCCGTATCATTTGGTTGCCGTCACCTGTCAGTGTATGTGCCAGGGTAGTGTATGTCTGCAAAAAGCTGTCGTAAATTGACTGTTTATCCAGTTTTAAGGCACATTTTATAATACTTTTTTAGGTTTCTGTCTTTTTTCTAACCACATGCTTTAACTGAATGAATGACTTTAGTCAAACTGTGCCGAACAGCATCAGAAAAAACACTGTTTTTAACATTAAACTGATTTATTCAGTGCTTTTACCAGTGTAAATCATCAGGTTTGTTTGTTTTGGAGAGGAGGAGCCCTCTGCGGCTAATTCGGCTCCCTGTGAAAACCTCTTGAATGTTTGAATCTTGAGTTATCAGAAAAACAAGCTTAACAAACGTTAGCGGCAGCTCAGCTCCAGCCCCTGCTGTGCCAAACACTGTCAGTGGAAACACATTTTTGACATAAACCTGCTTTATTCAGCGTTTTTACCAGTTTTTAATCACTATGTTTATTTGTTATGGAGAGGAAGAGACCTCCTGTACATTTGGATCTTAAGTTGAAAAAAAAAAATAAATAAAAAATGTGAGCACACATTATTAGGAGCTGGGCCAGCAGCCTCTCTGCGACGAGCCAGCCAGCATCAGAAAAAAAGCTGATTTCTACCTTGAAACTTCTTTATTGAGTGATTTTGGTTTCAATCACCTGGTGTGTTTGCTGAGGAGAGAGGGGGACGTCTGAGGATCACAGTAAAAACCTCCTGAACAAGGGTGAGGCCATGTCCTTGACCTAGTCTGCTGTGTTAGTCACTCACTTTACAGAAGGAAACAGCACTTCAGATAAAAGCTCTGCTGGAAATTCACTCTACTTAGAAATATAGTGTGTTTTTTTACAGACTTGCGGTCCATTTAAAATGGGCCTGTGACCCACTTTGGACCACGACCCAGTTGGGAACCACTGCTTTATACAGTGTACGTAGTTTAGACATCAGTTTCACACAGCCTCCGGCGGCTCTGTGAGTGACCTTTTCACTCAGTAATTGACGTCTGAAGATAAAAATTGGCATCTCTTGAAAAAAATGGTACGACATCACTTAAGAGGAATGTTGACAGTGAATACTCCAGGAGGAGTTGTGAAATTATATTTGTTTCTCATAGTTTGACGAATGTTGGTGAATTTCTCAACAAACATGTTGACGTGACGTTTGACCTCCGAGAACATCTGGATTTGATAATCGAGGCCACTGATAAGTTCTGGTGTTGGTCGTGTTACACATTAACTCTGATTCATTCACTTTCAACTGCGCTACAGCTGCTCAAGTCCAAGATGGTCTTATTTTAGGGTGTTTGCACACACAGTCCTTATAAAACAAAACAAACTCAGTCCTCTGAAAGTGCACTAAAAGTGGACCAACAGAAAAAAGACTGGTCAATTTCAGTCCTCTTTTTGTTCACACTTTTGCCTCTATATAATTGGCATAATTTTATTTTTTACCCGTGACGTGGCACTGCAGTGCGGATACGAAGCCCCTCACTTTCAGATGAACTAAAATTGGAGGAAAGCCTGAGTGTCTCTGTGCTGTAGACTGCTGCTGTTTGATGTGTCCTGCATTCCACATCAGGAAACATGCGGTAACTTCTGTGGCCCAAACTACTCCTCGTCCTGCGTCTTTGCAAGCGTTACAGGCCGACGTGGTTTCATCTGTCTCTCCAGGCTAAATAAAGTGGCAAAGAGCGAAGCGACTCTGGAGCACTTTGTGTTCACAAGGTTCAGGTTAAGCAAATTGCACAGTAGACTTGAGGCCTCTTAGAGGGCTGCAAAGGACCAAGTGTGAAAACTCCCTTATATGCTGGGAGATGTGGGCAGAGCCAACAATATCTGGTGACACTCGTTTGGAAGTGTTTCTGTAAATGCACTATACGGCTACACTTTGTGTGTGTGGGTATTCCCAAGGCCTGAATGGAGGATCCAACGTGCAGCACTTGGCGTCCAGAGCCAGTCCAACGACTTTCACTTATCCCCAAGATGTCCAGGTGGTATCTTTTCATCTCACTGAGGACTTGTGCTGTCTTTCTGGTCTGGTAAGGTTGAACCCACCAGGGGCCGCAGAGACCCCCCCAGCATAGCTCTCAGGGTCTTAGAAGCATGCAAGCCTCTCCACCACGACAAGGTGACAGCTCAGGGAGAAGGTAAATGCAGTATGAGTTACGTAAAAAGAGCATTTTACAGAAGCAGAAAATGGTGTTTGGTTGGTCTGAACATATGTGACAATATTTCGAAAGTTATTTGGCATCCAGCAACAACAGATCTGATACTGAACAATGCATTTTTCACGTCCCTGGGCTTTGTGCACATTCTCTTTTTACTGCTTCTACGCAGTCACCTTGTATTTCGTGAATCAAACACACACTGTAAATTTCAAATAATAATCTTAGCTGCCTTCACCACAGAATCAGGTGCAGAGTTGCAAAACACAGCAATAAACAAAAGTACAAGTATTTATTTTTTTAAGAGGACTGTGAGTTTCTGTCACTTCAGTGTTAAACTTTATACAAACATTCAATGTAACAAACTGAACATGCAGCTAATTCCTTGAGTGCAGAACAATCTCAGTCCAATTAGCCGCTTGCACACGAAATTCATCCAGAAGTGGAGCCATTGCCATTGCAGCGATGTCGATTGGTTTAGGATGCAGATTAAAGTGAATCTCAACTGATCCTAACTCCATTTCAGATACCTGCACAAATATCAGGCTGAATATCAGGGAACTCTGCTGCTTTACAACCAGCGGAAGCTAAATTGCTTGTGGGGATTAAATGAGAGACTGAACACACACAAAACAATAATGAGCTGCGTCCACAGAGAGAGCAGTTTGCATAACACAGTCAAGTCTGTGTGTAAATTGTTTTTACTGTTGTGAGTTGAGTTTAAACGGTTTGTTATATTAAGGATCTGAATTTAGACGAACCCATAATCACATCTCAACTTTAATCTCACAGAATGATGTCTCTGCAGATGGAGGGATTAATTAACATTGAGTTTAAAATGGAATATGAAAGAAAGATAACAAAAGTTAGATTTTTATTAAAAACCTTAGTCGATTTTTTTCTTAATAGTTTGATTTATTTCTTCACATTTAAGGGACAGGAAATTAAAGTAAAATCACTACGTGACATTTTTACAGATTTTGCTCCTCCCAAAGCCGTCTCATGGTCTGCTTAACTTTTTCTTTCAACCACATCGAACAGACTTTATCAGACATAAGCTGAGCTGCATGCTTCAACATGACGACAGTCAGCCATGACAAATGAGCGAACATCATCTGCTGATAGACTGTGGCATATGCATAAAAGCTCTGGAAAAACAAGCAAGTGAGTGGACCTTGAGTTTAGAGTTTTTGTATGTTGTGTACAGCGTCGACCAGCGTAACTTATTGTTCTGCTGCATTTATAGTCTAAAGTACTATTCAGACGGGATTAGTTTTACGTAGGGATGTTGACTAATGTCAGTTTACCACAATATAAATGTCCGATTCACACAGAACAAGAAATCTCACCTCCCTGTTGGCCATCATTAGAAGAATGTCGACTGTCACGACTGCCGACAACACCGAATGTTTCTTCAAGCGCCTCCATCATTGGAAAAAAGCGGAAAATAAGTTGTAAATGCAGAAAAATGTTTGGAAGAAGACCATGACAAACTATTTATACACATTTTTACAGAGGATTAACATTACCCGAGGTATTTTCTCTGGACTGTTTTACAGAAGGCAAAAGTCACCGTAATTTTTACTCACGTTATCCGTAATGATTACAGATTAAAATCCCTGGTAATAATTACTTTACCCCACTTCTCCACGTTAAACTAGTCCTGTCCGAATGGGGCTGGAAGCTATGGTCTACGTTTAGAAAGATTGATCGTTATTATTAACATAATTTAGATGGTGGTTATGGCCCAATACTGCTAGCTACACAATGTGAAGAGCAAAAGGAACAAAAAAAATCCATTCTCTCTGGCGGCTGCAGGTCTGCAAAGAAATTGACCAATCACAGCCATCTGATCTGCATGGGAGTTACTCCTTGCTCAAATTTGCACTCTCTCTCTTACCCTCTGTCCAGTCCCCTCACTCCTTTTTGACACTCCTCTGCTCCTCGTCCTGCCTCGACCCACCCCCCTCCGCATTTGAAAGTACAAGCGGTTTGTAAGGCCCTGAGCGATTCAGCTACACGAGTTTCGATATGGAAAATAAAGAGAGCGACAGCAGCAAGTGGCCTCTGCTTGTCCCACCGGCAAAGGCCCAAAGGAAGCGCAAGTCTGCCTCTGAAAAGGCAGAAACGAAGAGGAAATGCGACAAAGTGAGGGCTCAAAGCAGAGTAAACATCGGGTCATCCTTTGACCGATGGAGAAAGCTCCGGCAACATCTGGGCCTGAAAAGTGAGTTTTTGTTGAACAGGTAATATTTCGTTTTTATTGTGGATGTTGTGACATAGATAACTGTATGACACTGCTGCCTTATGACTGTGAGGGGGTGTGTCGTTAGGAGGCTCCGAGGGGAGGGAGACACGTGCTTGGAGGGGAGGGATCACGGAGCACAGAGGGAGAGGTGTGTGTGTGGGAGGGAATGCTTTTTTCAAATCTTTCTCATCGTCTTTCTAAACATAGCTTTAAGGGTGCTTTCACACTTTGATTTGCTTAAAATAAACTCAGGTCCGTTTGTGCGGTTAGTACAGTTCGTTTGGGCTGGAGTGAAAGTTGGTGCGGCTCATTTGGGTACTAAAGACAGGATCCTATGAGAGCAGATATATGATTTCAGCATGACTCCAACAGTTTAACCAAAACTAAATCCATCTGCTGATCGTGAAATCTGTCCGTGATCACATGAGTGATCCTGATAATAAAGGCCATGTTTATCTCATACCCTATTTTTGCTAATGCATACATGTAACCATGGTAACGCGTGTGCACATCAGTGTGGGTATCTTGCGTGATTAAAAGCTTTCAAAACTGCCGCCATTGTTTCCAAATCTGTGCACTTTGTTCATGAGGTCCATTAAAACGTGTATGACAGTGATCCACAGGAGTAAGCTGCCTTCTTTTCATCCTGTCTCTGTGTTAGTCCTTATTCAGAGCATTTGATTGATTTGCAGTCTGATGATAGCGTAACGCTTCCAATCAGTTATTTCTCTATGAGCTCTTTGTGAACATAAATACAAACACTTCAGCAGCATTAAAGTGCTGCTGCATAAACTTCTGTCAGTCACCAGATTTTGATTTCCCTTCGTGGGTTCAGATGATTCAGGATTACAGACGCCAAAACTGTCCAATGAACGAGTGACCTGTCAGCTGGTAGAACTTCATGTTTACTGCTCTTGGTTCGTTTGTAAACAGTCAGTGTAAACAGGAACCAAAACTAAAATGCAACTAGAAAAGCACTCAGAGTGCAGACCTCCGCCAAGTAGGTGATATTCCCTCCCCCTCTGCATCAGATTTTGCAGCCTGCATCACAATGAGGTTATTAGCATCACTATCATTATTAGGTTGTATACGCCTTCACCATGGAGACATTGTGGTGCTTTTATGTCGTTTTTATTTTGTACAAACACAGAATATAATGGTTTTTTTTTGTATTTTTCACTTTCTTTTCACCGTCTCATTAGAAATTTGAATTGCTGCTGAGGCTGTCAGACGATAGATTATTATTTTATCCACTTTTCTTCAACCGATCACCACCAACATTTTATCATCTGTTCCTTCATAATTTTTCCCTCTGGTGCGACCAAATGAACCGAACTACAGGTGTGAACGCACCCTCAGCTAGTGTCCTTCCTGAGATGAGTTTTTACACAAATAAACACAAGAGAACAGAAAAAAATACAGAAAATACACAATGCATTTTCATCCAAGGTCATCAAATACTGATGATTTCTCAAGCCCCTTGCAGACAGAACACCTTCCTAGTAGATATCATCAGTGTGAAGCTGAACGTGGCGCACATTGTAAGTATATAATTTTTGCTGACTGTTTGCCTTAACGCAGCATTCACAAAACTTCTTATCACTGATTGTTTAGAGTATTGTGGTGCTGCATTTGTGTGTGTGTGCTTTGGCACTGAAAATCAAATGATCTCACTTTGTGTCCATTAAGAACCAGAGTACACGGGAAGGTGTTATGATGCTCGCTTTATTTCCACTCTGACGCTGTTAGACGACACCTCGTATTCAGCGCTGTGGGACCCAGTCAGAGAAACACTGAATGAGGTGTAATTTCTTTCTGTTGGTACTCTGTCCTCTGTCTGTGTTCAGGAGGCTTGCTCCTGAGGCCGTCTGCAGGAAGTGAAGAGAGATTTGCATTTCTCTACTTGACGGAGTCGTTCTTTGTGACTCAAAGCACTTTGTAGTCCGAAGCAAACACAGGCACACGTCCTCAGACACAGACAGCAGCAAGGTGCACAGAGGAGAGACTGTGAGACCTGGTACTTATTAAAAGTTAAACATCTGAACTGAAGCTTTGTCCCCGGAGCATGTGGCCCATCATCTGTGTGTGTGAGTGTGTCTTTGTGTCTGTGTGCTGCACAAGAGAGATTTGATCAACAACATGTTCACCTTTCACAGAAGCTCTTGTCCTCATTTTCCCTTCCCTCTGTGTGTGTGTGTATTCATGTATGTCACAATATTTATATCCGTCTCATGTGTAGGCAGTCAAGTGAAGGACAGCCAGCAGTAATCAGTCTATCCAAAGAGTCAGGCATGTTTTCACTGATTAACACATCATCAGCATCAGAGGAGGAATTAAGGAGTAAATCGAGTTTGTAGGTGCAGAAGAGAAGCTCTGTGTTACATAAACATAACGAAACATGGCTCAGACTGAAACTAAACTCTTCCCCGGGGGGAAACAAAGACATGCATAACAAAACTGGAGGAATATCTGGAGTTGGACTCTATGTGGAAACTTTACACCCTGCTTTTAGCTCAAACACATCTCCTTCACATGTTACAAAAAGTGCTGCTGTATGCTCTTGGTTTCTCGGTCTCTTTTCAAACTCAAATTTCAAACTCGTTTCACAGCCAGAGTTGATTTGTGCTTTTATGTTTTTTGAAAAGGGCACTGATTCTTAGTTTGGAGTCAACATGACGTTCGATGGAAGAAAAGGCAATGAGCTGTTGCAATTTACTAAATAGGAACCATCATTTATTTTTAGTACAGCAGGCTATGACCAAATTAATTCACTTTTAAAAATGTGGATTAAATGTTGCTCTTGAAACACTCAGTAAACCAGATTCAATATGACCCCTTGTATTGGAATTTGTCTCATATACAGATTGAATCTAGATCAGTTTAGCCTGATTACAGTTACACCTGCTGTTAGTAAATGTGTCGCGGTGATGTGCAGGTGGAGTTTTTTAAAACCTGCACCAGCCAGGCCCCTTACGAAAACCAATCAGCCTCGTCTGACCTGTAATTATATGCATTAGTTGTGTCTCGAGCGCACAGCTGATGACCTACATGGTTTGTTTACATGACGTAGCGTACTGTGGCTCTGTGAAGATGACGTTAAATGTATGTTTGTTTTCAGGACACTGAGCAGTCACACAAAGGACCTTTTGGTCCAGTGGGACATTTATCGGACTGTTGGGGCTTCAGGATTATGAGCCGTCCAATGGCACGGCACGCTAATAGCTTAGCTTGCTAGCTTACTGATCAATGGATGCTATATCGCTGGTTTGGCAGTAGCACACAATTACGGATTTCCACCCATGTAGTTGTTGTATGTGGATTAAACAAAAATTGCATTTACACTTGACTTGTGTGTGGATGTGACTGTGGTCATGATGCATCACTGGCCACCTCCTGAAGTAGTTTGGCTGATTGGTTCATATGAAGCAACTCGTTTGACCAGTAATTGATATCGATATATATCCACTTTTGTCCCTACATAGCTCTAGATCATCAAGTCTCTTCTCATATTATACATTCATACTCTTATTGTGACGGCCCACCAGCAGATGGAGACATGAAATACAATAATTTTCAATGTTTAATATTTATTTAATGTGCAAAATAAGAAAAGCATGTTGGCCGATTACGATATTTCATTCAAAAGCCAATGTTGGCCGATACCGATGCAGTGCTGATACTACTATGCATTCCTAGTGTAGTGTTTAGGGCACTACACTAGTGTAGTAAGAGTACTCATCTTCCATGCAGAAGGTCCGGGGTTGGAATCCTGCTGGGGTCGACGTCAGCAAAGGCATTTGGTCGCATGAGGTTCCCATCGCCGAATCAAATGGGATCAGGTTCCTTAAGCAGGCTTCAAGATAAGAGAGTAACTCTGGAATCTGAGCCAGGTCCTCAAGCCTGTTGTAGACGGGAGGCTCCAGACGTGAAAGCTGATTCACTGTCATGGAGTCAAAGTCGAAAACGCATTTTTATGCAAGGTGTATACACAGTTCATGAAATTCACAGGTAACAGGAAGTGCTTGAACTTAATGGACAAGAGAGCACTAAGGTTAAAGATTCAACATAATGTACTCTCTCTGCATCAGCTATAAAACACAAACAGCTTCCATGGCAACCAGGACTGAGACACATAACTACTCACACATTCCATAGAAGACGCCCTGAGTGACTCCACTGCCAGAAAGACAATTATTGTCTCTAATTAGAGAATCTCTGAGCAGAGTGCTGCGTCTCTCCTTCATCTCTGTCTCTTCCTCTTTTTGCTTCCACTCTTAATCTTCCAATGTACTGTTCAGTTCCTCTTCCATCTCTAACTTTAGCAAAACAGCAGGTAGAAAAGAACATGAACATGTCAGGGCACAGATCAGGGACTACGTGTGCGCTAACACTTCTGAGTGACATGCGTTTCAATTCCACCTCTTTGAAGCAATGACGTGTGAAAGAATCACAATTACTGCCATTTACAGTTTACATAGCACAGGTCATAAATACAAAATTAAATATTTGTAAGAACAAATCTTCTGTTTTGCATTTAATTCTAATCCTTGAAATGTTCATGTTGGAAGGATGAGTTGAGTTGTATGAGACAGTAATCCTCCAGACAGATGTTCGACTTGAAACACTGCTAATCAACAGTGAGGTCAACTTTAATTATCCCTCAGTGGCGTTTATTAGACATGGGTAATGACACCAGCAGAGGTTTGACATTGTCACTGTGGAAACACCTGCTATAAGCCTTTGTTAATTGGATAACCCAGCTGTGATTCACGTCTCATCTCGTCTTATGCTTCACAGGACTGATGGAAATAACATGATTTCTCAGAAACAAAGTTGAAATGGATATGAAAGAGGCTCTCATGTTTTATGTTGAAGTATATCAGGGTTATCATAAAAAGAAAATCTTGACAGTGAAATCTGCAGAGAGGAAGTAGACTTCTGGGTTGCTGGCTTTATTGGCCAGAGAATCTGTGTCATGCCTCGGATCTCTAATGGAAATCACAAAGGTCAAAGTGTCCAGTGTTGCTGGGGGTGGGTTAATATTAGGGTCAACGCACGGGCAGAGAACTTGCTCTGGGCGTTTGATATTGCCAGTGGTGGGTTAACATTGGAGTCCATTAAAACAGGGCCTGAATTTCAGTGTGGGAAGGCGGGTATTTTACATCATTTTCTCAATTCCTGCAAATCTAGCACTCATTACGTGCAGATTTCAGTCAACGTCTGCACTGCGGCATAACATCACGTTCACACTCGATGCAGGAGCGCCCTGATATGTCACCTGTCGCACAGCCGCAGCCAGCAGTCACCTGGCCGTGGCTAGAGGTGCATTTCTCCGGGCCGCCAAAAATGATTTAAAAAAAACTTGCCTGGAGCCGCAAACATATTTGAGCTTCATGGTAGCACTGCGTATTAAGTCTAAGTTAGCCTTTCAACATTAAAAATGAGTCTAAATGAGCATTCAGAAACATGTTTTACCACAAGATGTGTAAAAAATATTGTATATTGCACAAATAAATCTTTCCACATACTATTAAATTCTGTATATTCCTCTGAGACTTTTACTTTTATGGATTTGTAATCCATTGTTAGCCTAGCTAGGGAGGCTAAAGACTAGCCGCATATGGCTCCAGGGCTGCAGGTTGCCTAGCATGAGATCCATATTTTATCATGTCTAATTAATCTTTTATATCGTTCTTGATGGATTATCAGTATGTTTTTACGCCAGATTCGCTTGCAGCTCATAGAAAAAAATAGACAAGGAAATTATTGCTGCAAATAGCAAGCCAGTTGCAGAACTCGGCCCCACGGCACATCCAGTGAACAGTTGAATTCGAGTGGCAGCCTCCAGGGCTGAAAAATGAACCTAACGCAGAAGTGCCAAAAACTGTAGTTCACTGAACAGCCACTGGGGGCTGGCTCCAAAAGCGAGTCAGTCCCAACATGTTAAAATGTCCAACTTCACAGCAGAAATAAACATGTAAACAGCCTGGTACAAAAAAAAAAAATTGGTCTCTTTAGCTAATTTCCCCGTTCATGACAACTATACGGGTGTTAATCTTTATATAACGCAACTGTTTATGTTTTATTAAGTTTTAAATTTATGCATAATTAACGGCGGATCGCTGTGAGTGACAGGCTGTCTATGGACAGTGTCCTAGGCTTCTCAGTCAGACCCACCCCTTACTCCACCCTCGCCCAAATACAGTCCATGATCTTTACAGTCCATGGTGCTGACTTGCGGGAATGCTGCAACAGACAGACAGACTTCCACCCTGGACAACACACCTGGCGTGCTCCCTCTCCCTCTCTTCACAGGGCTACAAACCCCTTTGCTGTTGCAGCATCAGACAGATTTTAATGACGTAAAGTTTGGACTAGAGGCATGGATTAGATCAAACGGCAGTGCCAGTGATGTCAGTGTTAACAGTGTCAGTTCGCAGGATCCTCGGGCACGTAATGGTGATGTTAATAAGGTGAATAAACAGTCAAAATAAAAAGTTTCTGTGGCTCTGACTTCACTCAGATGAGACTTGTTAATGAGTGGACAAAGCCTGTGTGAAATATAACCACTGACTCCATCTTTAAAATGTGACCACTGAGCCAGCCATTTCCTGCTTTAAGATTTGACCTAAAGTAAGTTTGAGGAAAGTATTGCGCTCCTCTGCCCCCCCTCGCTGAACTCCTGGAAAGGGTCTGAACAGAGTACAGTCTTCAATTCTTCTCCTGCTCAGCTGTAATGGGACAGGGCCTCTCTCCGTCTGAGTGATTGGTTCAGTAATGTAGGCAGAGTGCTGTGGTGGCGGGGTAATTGGCCGTGATTTAAAAACCCTCTGATGGCTTAAGTGGGAATGCAGTTTGGCAAATTAATGGTTCTTAATCGAACATGTGTGAATGGTTTAATATGGCGGAAAAAGACTCCACTGAGGGCTTTAATAGAGAGCAGAGAGACTTTGGACTTTTATTTAAACCAAAACCACTAATAGTTGTGAAACGGAAGAGCGAGCAAACCGAAAACTCAGATTAAAGTGTTCTGCTGTTTTTTGTTGCTTTTAGTTTTTTAACCTAAATGATAATTAGCCACCCTCTGTGATGTTCAGGCTCCAAAAGTCTGTGGACCACAAAAATTTGCCAACCAATTAGAAGTGGTATTGAGGCAATTTGAAACATGCAGGATGTTCACAACATCCTCTTTTAATCTCTCTTTCTTTAGCCATTTGTTTTTACCTGCAGCATCCCGTAGCGTAGCTTAGTGTATCAGTATATATTTTGAACTTTCTAATATAACACTGTATGAATATAAGCATCAATACAGAGCAAGTAGGTTACAATATTGTAACCCTAGTTCTATTAGCCTGTACTAGACCCTCTACTAGACTCTATGAGCAACACTTCTCTAATCACAAGCTTGTATTTGCACACTAGTGGGGTTTCCATCCACCTATTTTATTATTTATTATTTTGTTCATTTTTCATGAGAAGTGCCACCTACTGACCACTGACTGTTGGCTCCGCCTGTGCCAATAGAACTGGGGTTACAATATTGTAACCTTTGTTCTATCCCACTCTCTACTGGACTCTATTCTATAATGTCACAGAAATAGATATATAATAACCTAAATCTAATGATTTAAATCATTGATGTGAAAACTTAACTTATTACTGTGGCTTTGTGTCACAAACAGGACAGTTTTCTTCAAATGTGTTAACTTGGACTTTACAATTTGTCTTTGCCACCCAGAGATTCCTCCCCATCATTGTAGTTCAGTTGTTATTCGTGTGATGTTAAAATCAGTAGTCAGGTAACGTAGGTTTGAGCAGGGACTGCTGGGAAACATTTTCTTTGGGTGGTATGTTCACGTCTCAGAAAGTAAGACATAAAAAATCTGTTCACCAATATAAAAAGAAACTTGTATACTTTAAAAAAACCCACATGAGATTTTGCTTGCTGACCTCAGCGCAGCCTTGGCTGGAGGAGAGGGTGTCTTCAGGCTGTGAGAGTGTAGATGTTCCTCTCTGATTACCTGAGAAGGTAATTATGGTTGTGCAGTGGAGAGAGAAACAGGTGAGAGACAGAAGGTCCTTGACTTCAGACTGTCTCTCTGTTCTGCTTGACGGAAGAAGCTGAGAAATTAGAATAACCAAGACAGGAGCGGCGGATGGAGTTAATGATCAGACGCTTTAACACACTTGCACACACACATACACATACACGCCTAACTTCCCTTGTAAACCCTCAGACTGCTTCATTAGCTCCGTCTTTCTGAATAGCAAAGCCTTGAACAAGACATTTTACCCGTTCTTTCTTTCTTTCTTTCTTTCTTTTTTGTCTTTCTATGTTTTCCTTTGATTTCTTTTCTCTCATTCTTTATTTTGGTGTCGTTGCTTTCTTTTCCCCTCACGACTCACGACGTCAGTTCAACACTGAACCAAGGTTGGTAGCCTAGAACGACAATGGATGATTGCTTGTAGGAGAACGGAAGTTAAATTTGCTAATGAGGTTTTTATCAACAACTTTGATTCATTTATTAAAACCTAGTTCACAATACATGATTTTCACCGTGAATTTGATGTCGCAGAGAGCCATCTTGGGTCGGAGGTGAGTCGGTAGATAGTCTGCCACGACGAGTCTTCATGTGTGAAGTCCTCCCTCGTCTGTGACTGGGACTGGATATCTGGCATGCTAGAAAACTGGAGAAGTGTGACATGACTGACAAAGAGCATCAGCCAATGAGAGGCGGGATACGTCTCACGTCAGCACGCAGGAGGACGGAAGAAATGTGAGGAGGACAAGCTGCAGGGTTGCCAGGTCTGCTTATTAGCTGCAACTTTGGGCTTGTTTCCATAGCCCTGGTTGCTTGTTTCTCTCCCAAGATCTGGCAACACTGACAAGCCGGTGCGTTTGTTGCTGAAGGGAATACATGTCAATTTGCTGTGTTTTACTGACGTAGTGCTTTTATTTTGAAGGAGACTGTATGCAAACTGTACATTTCCTGCGGAAACAGAAGTGTATTTTAAAAACAGACAATGCATGTAACAGGCTGAAGTTGACACGGCGTCCCAGAACATCAACATCCAACACACCCAGGGTACCTTGCACGTCATATATGCGCTGTATGTCACAAGGTCGCAGTGAGAATGTGTAGGGACATGCGTCTCATGAGGAAAGTTGTGAGGGAAAGTCTGCGTTTTGCGACCCATGCACCACTAAACGTGCCTCCTTACAGCACCACTGGGACTGCCTCCTCGTTTACTCCCGTCAACACATGGGTCAGGTGATTTCAGCCTTTTAAAATTTGTGAGATTTGTACGACAATTGGGTGCAGTACTTTTTGTAAGAGAAGGTACGAACAGTTTATAAGAACAGCCTGAACAGTGTGAGCTCCAAGGTGTAAATTAGGTTTAAACAGGATGTAGTTTCATGGAATTCCTGCAAATATGACGTCTTGTTTCTTTTTTCTTTTTTGGTTCAGTGCCTTGAAGGGCGTTTGAAAATCAGAGATGCTTCCAGTGTTCTTGTCTCTTACTCTGTGTGTGTGTGTGTAAGTAAAGAGTGTAAGCGTGCAGACTAGTGGAAAAGTCTCCAGGGGCGAAAAGCCACTACAATCAACCAAACGGAGATGACATTAACCCCCCATAGGGACACAGGCCTGCGTGTGTGTGCGAGTGTGTTTTCTGATCAAGTTAAACCGCCCTCATCCGTTGCTTTTTGCATCATTAGCTCAAAAAACAGAGGGCCATGTTTTTCTGTATTCTCAGTGTATTTATTTGTATGTTTGTGTTTCCGTCTGTTTGTGTATATGTGTCCATGCATGTGTGCCGACGTACTGGAGGGTGTTTTCAGACAAAAGCTCTTTTAATCAAACACTTGAGTTTCTTCTTTCTTTAATTATGTGAGACTTAATGATGCATAGAGCTTTGTTGTCTTCATTAAAACAGAAACGCTCTTCCTGCTCGCCCTCCCTCTCTCTCTCTGAAGTTGAACTATTCAAACTTTTTAGCAGACGTTTAATAAAGAGGTGTGGAGTTAAAAAAAAAGGGGGGGAGAGGGAGGAAATTAAGAGGGGGAGGACGGAGGAGTTGAGAGAAGCCTGGCACGTCCACAGTTGAACTTATATTTTCAGAAACTATGATAAAATGTCCATCATGTATGTAGTGTGTGCAGCTGCAGAAGAGGAAGAACCGAAATCCGTAAAATAGGTGCAGAAATACTTTTGTGAAAGCACAGTAAAAGCACCCACAGACTTACTTTTTTTACTTTACTTTTTGCTGGGAAAATGTCGTAAACCCAGTTCAGTCAGGACCACTTTAATCAAAGACAACTTTATTTCCATTTGCAGTAATATATTAGGCAGCGTGGCTCTGCTCTGGGGTCTCTCTGCCCTTCCACACGCCTACATGGTAAAGCCTAATGCAACGGTAGGCTAATTTAACGCTGTTCTCCATTGCGTATTATGTCGATGTGAAAGGACAGGTTTTATTGTTGGTGTCGCTGCTCAAGCGCCAGTATTTGCGACTTCAGAGTAAGACTGTGTTGGAGAAGGGCGTTACAGGGCTTGGGTGTGGTCAGTGAAATGTCAGCACTATGTGCTTGGAGGCTGTCAGCGCTCTTTTAATGCTACAGGTTAATCTCAGGCATGGTGCGGTAAATTTGAAATCACAAAGGAAACGCACATTGGTCCGGCATGGTTTGACTCAGCGTGGCCAAAGATGCAGATTGAAAACCTATTGAAGTAAGTAAATCAAGGAACAGAGCCTCAAACCTGCTCTTTAGTAGTAATTCAATTATCTACTAATTGATTTTACCAAATTAAATTTACATAGCTCTGGTTTTAAAGGGATAGTGCACCCAAAAATGAAAATTCAGCCATTATCTACTCACCCATATGCCGAGGGAGGCTCAGGTGAAGTTTTAGAGTCTCAGAGTTTTAGAGTAGATAATGGCTGCATTTTCATTTTTAGGTGCACTATCCCTTCAGGTTAACTTTTATGGATCTAAAATGACGACACTGAGCACAGACAGTCATATAAACATTCACCGACCTGGACCACAGTTATCAGGCTGAATAAACAACCTGGACAGAATGATATCAGAGGACGGACAGCGGAGAGGTAACATGAGGAAAAAGTTGTCCGAGACGAGAGGACAGAAACGCAGAGAGTAATAGTGTGATAGAGAGAGGTGCAGACACGACAACCTGCCGCTGTGATTAATGAGATAGTGAAACAGCTCAAGCCTCTACTTGAAAGGACCTGAAGGAGAAAGTTTATATTAAGTGTCAGTCGTGTCCAGGCACTTTTTAAATGCTTTAAAACATAAATATCACAGTGAAAAAAAAGTTCCCTGCACTGTAATGGCTGGTTGTTTTGAGCCTGCTTGAACTGGTAAAAATGATTCATCGTCCTTTTAAAATGGACCATAAAGGAAGAAAATATCCACAGGGTTCACATGGTTTATCACCCCGCTGTAATATTCAGGCTCTGGAATAAAATGTGCACATTTATCACCCAGCCAGGTATTAAACACAAACATTTTTATCCAAGCAATGCTCAGACTAAATCAAACACAAGTGGGTTTTGATACAGGGAAGGAGCCTTGGTCAGGTACAGCGTGTCTCACAGGTTAAACTCACCATAACATGTTAAAATGAAGTTTTCTGTAGTTTCATAACGTCCACTTGAGACGGGCAGTTCTAACAAAATATATTTGTAACTTAAAGTCACATAGGATGATTGGATCTGAACATGGTCTGGGTTTCTCTAGGGGAAAAAAGTATGTAGAGCACTTTATAGTGAGCTCACCTGCGACATGAAGAAACACTCCTGGACATTACTCAGGTCATTTTCTCGGCGCTGTTAATAACGTCATTGCACAGTTAAAACATGTCCTATCAACGTCCGCGGATGAACTATCCATAACAAATACCGATATGCATATTTGTGATAAATACATAAAATTGTAGGGAGCGTATTTCCTCATATTAATGAATAACGTTGCAGGATACTTGTTGGCTGTTTGTGTTGTGTGATGTGCAGCTCTGCTCACGTTAAACATAATAATAACGTTACACTGGCAGACAGACAGAAAATATGAGAGAGAGCAATGCGACTGCAACCTGTCCTATTAACGTAAATCATTTTTAGTTTCACCTTTGTTGTGTTTAAGTTTGTTTCAAAAGTCAGTCTTGTAGTAACTTGTGAATTTAATGTATAACGTTATGCATTGCGCCGTTACAGCACGAATCAGAGCTAGCTGCTACCTAGCTTGCTAGCATAAGCTAGTGTTATTAGCCCTGCTCTGTACAGGAAGTGTTCAGCACTACAGGAGATCAGTCGCTGATTTATTTTCATCTCTTCAGGGACCAGCGACGACACGTTAAACTGACAGTTGATTACATGGCAAAGAAAAACTGGTGACACAAACCTCAACGTGTCGTTATAAGTTAAACATGTACAGCAGGCCGTCGCCCTGCTGCTGCTCTCTGTTCTCTCAGCCGTCTCGCTGTCCGTCCCACACAGTCTTTCCGTTTCTTTGGCACAGTGCATGATGGGACATATTGCTTGGTGAGTGACAATTGATTGTACTCTACTTTTCATGATGCATTGTGGGATACTTTGAGTCCCCTGTATAGAGTATAGTAATTTCCACTATAAATTCGAACTACAAAAATGGCGGACTATACTGTGTGAAGTTCTGCCTGTTACATGCATTGTGTTCTTTCAAATTTCACATTTACAAACAGTCTCTTTCAAAATAATTTCCATTTATTTATTTATTTCAAAGTCAAATCAAATCAAATCAAACTTTATTTATATAGCACTTTTCATACATTAAAAATGCAGCACGAAGTGCTTCACAGAATAAAAACATACAACAAAACAACATGTGCACACACACACACACACACACACACACACACACAGAGTCAATATAGCAACATGGCTGGGCACTGAGGAACTAGGTGAGGAAAGAACATACAAAAAAGTCGTGCAGCAGAGTCTGAAATATTCTGACTTTTGGTTCTTTGTATGCATCAACCTCCAAAAACACTGGATCCTGCGTTTCCCATCATGCAGCTCAACGGTGTCTTTCATTACACACTCCTTGTCTGGTTAAAGAGCTCATCTTCCAACCTCTTCCTCAGTGGACTGCACCTTTAAAAAGAATCAACACCCCACCAACCAAACAAATGTGCGCTCCTGATTTATCCTCAACTTTTCTGATGAGGATATTTCTCCATCTTCCTTTGTCTCCCTCTTTCTCTCTGTCTCCGCTGTGACCTGTTTGTTAACAAGCGGCCGCCTCTCATTAAACAGCACTAATCTAACTTTTAATGAAGCTGTCGGCGGGAGTTACCGGTCAGTAAAACACATTTGCACGCACGTCCACAGAAACACTCTGAGACAAACTCTGAGATGGAAAACAGTCTCATTAGTCTGGTAGTTATTGTTGTGGTTACTGTCAGCGGCGTTGCTGTGGACACAATCTGACATCATTAAGTGTTGGGGTTGCTGGAGGCCGACCTTTTAGTTATGAGGCCAACAAAGTTTTCACATCCCGAATATTTACTTTGTTTTTCTTTGGGTTCCAGCTCTGAATCCAGATCTGTAGATACAGCTGGAAAAAAACAGCCCCATTAACACAAAAGGGAAAAAGAAATGGTGATAGATCTTTTCTGTAACTTTTTTTCTTAACTTCTCTGAAACATTTTAGACACTGAATGTCAGTTCTTCTAATGGAACACTGTGTTTCCATTTCTGTAAATGTATCCAACTCAGACAGATGCAGGTGTGATTCACATTAATACACAACACCCTTCCTTTCCTTAAACACTGAGCCTTTTGTTTCTTTTCAAATCTCATACTTTGTCAAACCATCAAGGTCCCAGTTTCTCTGTGAGCTGTCAGCTCTCACACCAAGCTTCAGTGAGCAGATAGAATAAAATAACTTTGATACAAACTAGCAGATCCTTAAACACTCTAATAACTTCTTCCTGCACACTTCTTGTAGCCTACCTGAAAAAACACAAGTCCAAAACTCCCACATTTGAGGGCTAAAAAAACACTGGGAACACAGCAAGAGGTCCCTAAAAAACACCTACATTTGGGGGCTTGAAAGACACAGGAGAAACAGCAACAGGTGGCTAAAAAACGCTAAAATGTTGGGGCTATAGAGCTGCTGGAAAAACAACATCAGGTTTTTGAAAAACACCCACATTTGCAAACTTTAAAGAAGCAGCAACGGGTCCTTCAAGGTGCGGACACACCAAACCGACGTCAAAGAACTAGCGGCGACAAAAGCCAACTGTTGCATCGTCTACATCGCCTCACGTCGCCCTGTGTCAGTTGCATTTGAACACGGCCAAGTGGCAACGTACGTGCACCGGTTAGCCCCAGTTTCACGACAGGCAGATTCACCTGCTACAGGGGCGAGGAAATAAAACCTGAAAAGCCACTGACAGCGACACCGAAGTGCCGACGGTGCGGGACACACTGCAAAAACCAGGCCGACAGATGCTCACCGATGGTCTGGCTTCAGTCAAAGGCCAACGGCTGGCTTGGTGTGTCAGGGCCTTTGAAAAAACACCCACATTCGTTGCTAAAAAGTCACTGGAAACCAGCAACAGGTCCTTGGAAAAGAAAACCACTTTAGGGCTAAAAAACTGCTGAACAGCAATGGGTCCCTAAAAACCACTCACGTTTGGGGACTAAAAGCCGCAGGAAATACAGAATATATATATCTATATAGAATATAATGACCAGCTCACACTTTGATTGCTGTGCTGTTTGACGGTAAGTCTGGGCTGAGTGTTTCCGGTGACAACATGTCCATGCTGTCAGTGAAGATGCCACAGAGTCTCACTGATGCATGATTTAAGAGTTAAGTGAAGGCGGAGGCCAACAAGAAGCACGATCACTAATTTATTTTACAGATTTTTGTTTTTTCTTCTTTCATCCTGACTCACTGGGCCTTTGACAATAATGAAACACAAAAAACACTTGTTTATGGTTGGAAAATATCATGCTTCGGCTTAAAATACCCAGTTTTGGGGGCACAATCCTCACTGGACATCAGCTTTGTGTTGGTCAAAGACAACTGCTTTCCATGGCACCATTACTGCTGGAACTGGTCAATAAAAAATCTCCACATTAGGGGGCTGAAAAGCTACTGGAAAGAAAGCATAATAACACGTGGAGATTAATTAAAATGACATGAGTGTCGACACTGAACACAGAGGAGTTTAGCACACAGTTAATTTACACGTGTATTTTGAGTCTATTTAAAGCGTCACCTTCTCACGCTCAAGGACACTTTCTTTATTATGTCACTTTGAAGACAGAAATCACTTCCAATAGACATATTGAACACATGCTATTCTCCACATGTCATAACATGTGACCACATTTGAAACATATGAATAGGTCACTCACACATGTAGTAAACCACTTGTTCATGTGATGCAGGAAACATTTTAGGTGTAAATTATTTCGCTTTCTTCAGTTCACTGAAACACCTGAGAAGTCAAAGGTAACTGACGCATGGACGTGTGTAAACCGCCGACCCCCTCCGTATCTCTGCGCTGTTGCAGCGCTGCGCCGTGGTTGGCTGACAGACAGGAGGCACGGGCAGCAGCAGCTGCCGGTGCCACGCTGCAGATGTAAATAGCAGTCTAAGATCATAAGCACACGTTCACAGCTTATGCGCAAACATGCTCGTAGAGAAACACCTCCCACGGCACTCTGGGAAAATCTCCTGCACTTGTCTGCCATCTGTTAGTGTACACGGAGGAGATGGAGGGGAGGGATGGCGAGAAAGAGAGGAAGATGCAGAGGAGGGAAACAGGTGGGAAGGATGCTTATTCAGTGCAGGTGGCAGGTTAGTCAGAGAGAAGGAAGATGAAAGGGAAAGTGAGAAAAATGAGGAAGAGATGATGTGCATAACTCACTCGCTGAGACAGATGAGCGTATTGTTTACTGAATGAGATAAAAACTCTGCATAAGTGATACAAGGAAGCAGGTTTATATGACCAGGGTTTGAGTGAGAGACTAAATGAACATAAAGGGCTCAGAACAGAATAAAATTACATTATTATTTTCATCACTTTACAGAGTTTTATGCCTGACGTGGTTCTAAACCGATCACTGAAAAAACTACAGGTGTTTTACACTTGTGCAACCCACGAATGTGCAACATTATTATGTAGTGGATATGTTAAAGCTTTACTTTCAGCAAGGCTGTGGTTTACATGATGTGAGGTTGAAGCACAAAAAACACTTGGTTATGGTTAGAAAAATACCAGGTTTTGGCCACTGGACACACTGCAGGGGTCCCTAAAGAGGACCTGTGTTTGGGGGCTAAAACCTGCAGGAAAAACTGCCGCAGGTTGCTAAAAAACCTTAACATTTTTGGGCTAAAAAGCTGCTGGGAAAACATTGACTGGTCACTAAAAAATGGCTAACGTTTTAGATATAAAAACTGCTGGAGACAAAGTGACAGGCTCCTAAAAAACACCCATGTTTGGCAACTATAAAAGCTGCTGGAAAATCATGACAGCTCCATATAAAACACTCACATTTGGGGGCTAAAAAGCCGCAGAAAAAAAGGCAATGGGTCATGACAAAACACCCACATTCGGTGCCTTAAAGCCACTGGAAAAACAGCTACAAGTCCTGAAAAAAATACCCAAGTTCGGAGGCTAAAAGCCGTGGGAGAAACAGCAACAGGTTGCTAAAAAACGTTAACATTTTAGGGCTAAAAAGTTGCTGGAAAAACAGTGACAGGTCCCCAAAAAACATCCATGTGTGGAGGTTAGAAAGCTGCAGAAAAAACAGCAACGGGTCACTAAAAATGCAAACATTTTGGGCTAAACAGCAGCTGGAAACACAGCTATGGATCCAAAAAAAACATGTTTGTCGACTAAAATATCTGCTTGAAAAACATCAGCAGGTCCATATAAAACACCCAAATCTGGGAGCTAAAACAGCACCATGTCCCTGAAAAACACCCACATTTGCAGACTAGAATCCAACTGGAAACACAGTGACGGGTTCCCCATGTTAACAACTGAAAAAACAGCTGGAAAATCATTGACAGGTCCCTAAAATACAGTCACATTTGGGGGCTAAAAAGCTGAAGGAGAAACAGTGACTGGTCCCTTAAAAGCAGCTGGAAACAGCAGTGACTTGATAAATCACCACCGGTTTTATCGGTGTTTGTTGGGCGTAGTATACGAGCTGTCTCTTTAGAAACGTTATTATGACACATATGAAATGTGCAAATGTAACTTATCTGTGGTTTGCAGAAACGTACAATGCCATAATTTTCTCCTGGTGACTGCAGGGCTGCATGTTACTCAGCACAGCACCAACCAGCTTCAGCCTGAGCTGAGTCTAATCAGCCACAAGTTAAAACACTTGTGTATGTGTGTGTGTTTGGACTTACTACAGATAGTACAGAGACTGTGACATAACTATTGAGATTGCAAAGTTAAACACTGCTTTAAAGCCAAACATAGCTCACACTTGCTCTGCATGTAAACACTGTACATTTGTTCCTTTAGGCTGCGTCTTGCACCATCTCTGTCTGCTTGTTTTTTTTATAGAAAACCACCAAACTTCATCAAGATAAAAAAAACATAATCAAAGCTCCAGGCAGATTATTCCTCTCTGTATCTTCTCTTCTATATGAGCATGCATTCTGCAAGAGATGTAATTTTTTTTTTTTTTTTTTTTTGTGAATGATGAATATCTTGTTTTTGGAACAAGGCTTATTCATTTCCACCTCCCATCATCGAAGTGAGTCAGGAACAGACTCTGATATGTGCCTTCCAACAATCTGGTCCCCTGCTGTCTATTCATCTCTAGTAATTTCCTCACCTCACTAAGTTCATAATTATAAGTCTGCGCAGCCATTATTAGTGCTTCAAAACAAACAACAGAGCCCCTGCAGCTGAGAAGCCAGCCATGACAGCCTAAATACTGCTCCTTTCCTTTTATTAGCTAGCTTATTAACATTTTAGCCATCAGGGCTTTCAAGATCCAAGCTGCCACACTGAAGTGATGAAATTTAATATCCAAAAGATTATTCAAAAGTTTGACATTGTTATTATTGTTATGAAATGAATGAGGAGACTTTGATAGCAAAATGAGATATCCAGCTCTTAAAAGTTTGACACGGACTCTTTACAAAGTCTTTTCTGTGTTGAAAGATGGAGCATAATAAAGTTAGACTGCTAATATCTTCACTGGTAAAATGTGTTGTAGGATGTGAGTCTGTAGCTTTTAAAATGTGAATAAACAGTCATGTAGATGAACAAATAAGGAACACACCATGCCATCTACAGCTATGCATGTAGCAGTATATATACTGATACACCTTTAAAGCAACTTCAGTCATATTTAGTATTTACTGTGTCCTCCTGCGTCCTCATATGAGGACATTACATTTTGGATTTGCTGCACCTTATACTTCATTCTGCTTATCTCAGACCTGTTGACCCTGTGTTTGTGCCATCCAGTGGTAGCAGGAGCAAAATAGGTGAACTCAGGGCTCTTAAACAGTCTAAAGACCCCTTTGCTGGAAGACAGTTGGACATGAAATAATTCTCTGAATATTTTCAGGTCTTCTCTCATTTGCACTTGCCTGTAGCCAACCTGGTCTCACTCCGAAGTCACTGAAATCTAGTGCTTAGGCAGTGACTAGCACGTCAGACACCGCCGAAAAAAGCTCTCCTTTAACGTCCGCATGATACGCCGCCAGTCGCCATTATAGTTGAATGGTGCTTGGTGGTATCAGGGGGAAATGCAGCAGGACAAGAACGAAAGTAAAGGCGGCAAAAGTCCGGGTAGGGCGGGCGGTAGAGCGGGAGAGTGGTGTTTGCGTCTCGCAAGGTTATAAAGCCAAACGTATTTTGAAAACAGACAATGCATGTAACAGGCACTGTCGCTGGTTGTTTCTGAGGTGGACGGTGTGCTAGAGTCTCTTGCTCAAATCAAATATAAAATAGTTGTCTTATCGTAGCATCACACAGGCCAGTCAGGTGTGACGGACTGTTCCTATAGACAAGAAGAACATTTCTAGCTTGGAAACTGGGAGCAGATTGCAAAATGAACAAGTCGTAAGGCTGAACAGTTTTGAACAGCTTTAGACTTGACCGGTGGCCTCTAACCCACAGAGTTACAAACCGTAGAACAAATGTTGAATTGTTTGTAGTTTTGTTTTTGTAAAACCATTTTCAGACATTGAACTAAACACTTAAATACTTTAATACACACTTGTGACTATTAAAAATAAACCCAGTGTTCTAATTCAAGGACATAATTTTTCTTCAAAAACTACTTCCTGTTCAAAGACGATGCTTCATTTTTTCAGTTCCTGCTCATCCCAAATAGCCAGGAGAAATTTAAAATGCATACCAAACAAAAGCCAAGTCTCAGGAGGGTATAGACGCCGTAGGGTTTTCAACACACTGCACACTTTAACTGCGGGCTGCAGATTTGGACAGATTCTCTCTGGTTAATGGACGCTGTTAATTACATCTTCAAACTGGCAAACACAAATGAGATAAATGATGGATGTGTGAAGGGATCAGAAGTAGACATTAGTGAAGATTAGAGTTTATTAGAGGAGGGCGGTGGAGCTGGACAAGTTTCATCTTTCCCCCTCAGAGAGAATCTGTGGGGGGATCGAAAACACACTCCACTGCAGAATTGCAGTTGACTGTAGACAGAAAATTTTCCAAATTGGGCACCTCAACCTCAACCTCAACCTTATGCATCGTCTGTCCTGTCTGCTATCGCTTGTCTCAACCAGCAGTGACCATTAATGCCCATGACTGCAGAAATATTTAGATACACCACTTTGTACAATGGCAATCACACTTTTTCCCCTCACCAAAATAAAGCCTAAATTTGGAGCATTTGGAGAACAAGTTAGCATGACATGGTTGGTACCAGTGCCACCCGATGTCACTCGGAAGTCATTGAGATCCAGCTCTTTTTCAGTGACTTGCAGCACCAGACAGAGACGCAAAAAGCTGTCCTTTCTCACGGCCGATCGCTGTTATAGTTTAACAGTGCATGGCGGCATCAGGGAGAAACATGGCAGGATTGGAAGGAAAGCTAAGGCGGTGGAAGTGCGTGGCAGCGTCCAACAAACACCGACTTTCACCCAGGAGAGCAGTGTTCGGATCCTATGAGATTATAAAGCCACATCCTGTTCTTTTTTCCTAAACCCAACCTCGTGCGTGTGTTGGCAAAGTGTAACCAGATGTGTTTGTTGTTTAGGGAAAGAAAATGTCAATTTGTGGTGTTGTAATGGCGTAGTGCGTTTATTTTGAAAGAGACTGTATGTAAACAGTAAATTTCCTGTGAATACTGAAGTGTAATTTGAAATTAGACAATGCATGTGACAGGCGTAACTTGACCCAGCATCCCAGAAGGTCAAGAACCAACACAACCAGGGTACCTTTCCTTTTGTATCTGGACTTGGAAAGTCCAATCGTTGATATGTGACGAGATCTGAGTGAGAATGTGTTCACCAATGGATGCATCAGGTCGTATAGTTTCATAACACCAGTATTATTAGCCTAGCTTTAACAATGAGCCACTACAGTGGGTTTGTGTTTGCTAGTCTGCCGAGCTCCTTACCTTTGCCACATTCAGCTTTGTCACACCTGCTGCAGTCGAGACTGGACTGTACCATTTTCACAATAGCTGCCAGGGCTGGAGTATTAGATGACGAGTTGAAATGCATTTTAATGATAACAATAAATGTATTTGTCCTGTAAATAGATTTAACCTGTAAGACAAGCAGTAAGTAAAGTGTTATACTTGCTCCCATTTAAGGGTCAACCATAGAGCTTTTCTTGCCCCACCATTCGTCCCCTCACGATGACAGACCTGGTTGTAGAGCAGTAAATAGATGAAGAAGAAGTGTGCTTAGGGACAAACATAAACAATCTAAAAGTTCATATTAAAAGTAGAAAGATAGTTTCTCTCTCTGTCAGGACTCCAGAAGTAGTGGAAGTCACAAAGTGCAGCCCCTTCTACTTCCTTAATTACAGCACACACACACACACACACACACACACACACACACACACACACACGCACAGCAGACAGGCAGATGTCCGGAGCGGCGATGGTAATGACCTCCCTGGAGCTCCGGGAAGATTCAGGGCAGACCTCTGCACAACCACGATTGGATTAAGTGGGATGACATCACAAAAACACACACATACACAAAGATGCTTGTAGCAGGACGGAGCCGCAACACAAGGAGAAATAAAAGGGAGATCTGCTGTTTAACGACAGACACACACAGAACCATTAACGTCACATTCCACCAGTGTAACCAGTGAGACCACACAGCAGCTCATATATTAGTAGAGGCTTATCGTCAGCTGGCTTGCAAAGAGAAATCCAATAAATATATATTGTGATTTGTAGGACTTATTTTAGTGTTCCCCTGTTATGTATTTATCCATGAACATTACAACTTATCTTGTACCACAGCAGTAGAGTTTTATGTAACTGGCCTCTCAGGTTGTTTGGGATCCACTTGATGAGTGTTAATCCTTAAACTGTCCACAGCTTTTTATTGGTGGGTTGGTGAGCACAGTGACGACCTAACCATGCAGAGCTGGAGGGAGTCGTTGGGGGTGGTGGATGTTTGCATGGCTGTTGTGTTGCCACCACGACCCTGACCAGGTTAAAGGACTTAAAACTGATGAACAGATGGATCAGAGTTACCAGTGGCGTGCACTCAGAGATACGGACGCATGTGTAGACGTGAAAATAAGCAGTTCATTGCAAGTTTTGTTCTTTTACCATTTAACACATGTCCAGCAGTGAAGTCGACGCACTTGTTACTGCTCCTCTAATGTCAGTGCAGGCTGACAGGGTAGGAACACAGATTGCTAATGTTAGCCTACAGAGCTCTGCTAGTGGCCTGGTAATGAAGCAGTGATGACTGGTTTGATTGTTTGAAAGTTTAAATTGTGAGCGAATCATGAGCATCTATGCTCCTCTGTCTTCATCAGATAAATGGTAAAAACACCATTAGTGCTATAGTTGCATCTGTGTTTGTGAACGCCATCAAGACAGCGGTGGTACTGATGATGTATCAGGCTCTTGATGGGTCGTCCCATTTTAATCACGACACCCTGCAACTGTGTTCCAAGGGACAAAGCTGCACTCGAAAACGACGAGTAGGGAAAAGATAAGAACTAGAATTGGGCCCAATTCTTTCAGCAGCCTGCTATTAAAGATATGAACAGTAAGAAGCGTATGTGTAAATAAATCCTACACCCTCAGTCACTGGTCAACCAGTTCCACAGCAGGACCACCCAGCTCTTTTACTGGTCCACCCTGTGCTCTTTATGGTAATCTCAGTGACCTCATCACATCCCATCTCCTCTGAGCTCAGTGACTCCACCATGGTCACCACTCCGCCCGGCCAGCTATTAGCTAACAGAGCTTTAGGTTGTGAGCACTGGACCGTATGAGTGTGAGCGGATAGGTGTGTGTGTGTGTGTGTGTGTGTGAAGCCACTGTACGTGTGTCGCAGAGGGACTTGTGACTGCTCGGTTCCTGTTTCTTTGTGAAATGTCTCACTAGGCGCGGTGAGGCGAGACTGAAGAGGCGTGGTCTGTGACCCATGCTTCATTATCTGTCTTGTAACGTGCTGCGGTGGGTGGCGAGCTGTGACGGACACTCCGCAGGGCCAATCCCCTCCCCTCGCTGGCAGCCAGACAGAGCAGACAGGTCGTAAACAGTCTGAGGGGAAGACTGGCCCGTATCTTGTCTGGTCAGGATGTGTGAGGTGTTCTGGAAGGATCTATTTGTCTACTTATTCACAGCGCCTAAGGAGGCAAGATGGTGGGTCAGAGAGTGGAGTTTATCACAAGTTAAATGCTTCGCCAGAGGTGTAACACGGAGAGAGGGAGAGGAGAGAGTGAGGGAATGTCTGTGTGTGTGTGAGAGGTAGAAAGTAGCAGAAAGGAAGACGTTTTGCCAACACTATAACTCAGCACATGAGGTGAATGTTTGGCAACAGCCTTAATTGTTCAATGTATTGATTTTAAACAAATCATTGCTATCCTGTAAAAACGATGCATGTCAAAATGCTAATAAAACAATTGTTTTCTGTCTTGTGACACTGCATTTATCTAATCCAATAGTTTTTAAAGTGGTTTAGGAGGTTGGATAATTTCCTCAACCCATAAAAGAACACTTAAATGTCTAGTGTGAAGGATTAAGTGGCATCCAGCTCTGAGGTTGCAAAACTGAAACTGTGGTTGACATAAGTCTCTAGTGACCAACGACTAATGCTGCAAAATAACTTTAGTTTCACAGTGGACACAAACACCAGACTCCTAAGTCAAAGTCCTGATCTGTTGGACCCAACCCCCTGGCTAAAAAGCCACTTGAAACACAGCTACAGGTCCAAAGCTGCTGGAAAAACTGGTACAGGTCGCTAAAAAAATGCTAACATTTGTAACATGCTGGGAAAACATTTGCAGACTAAAAAGCAGCTGGAAACACAGCGATAGATCCCTAATAAACACCAGTGTTTGGCAACTAAAAAAACACTGACAGGTCCCTATGAAACAACCACATTTGGGGGCTAATAAGCCACAGAAAAAAATAACTGGTCCCAAAAAGCACCCACGTTTTCTAGGTTAAAAAATCACTGGAAAACAGCACCAGTTTCCTAAAAAAAACACATTTGCAGACTAAAAAGCAGCTGCAAACACAGTGATGGGTCCCTAAAAACGCCCATGTTTCGGGACTAAAAAGATTGTGATTGACATAAGTCACATCAGTCGACTTAAGTGACCACTGACTTAAGCAACATGTACCTCAAAGTTGACTTTTAGTTTCAGTCTCCTGGGTCAAAGTCCTGTTCTTGTTTGACCCATCCACCTTCCCTACATGGTCTTTCTCACTTTTTATACCACATCTGTTGCTCTAATAAACTAATAATTAATTGGATTAGTTTACATTTGACTTGGTTGAAAGTCTGATGGGTCAAATACAGACAGATGCTAAAATATCCGTTGTACAATCGTATGTGAAGCTCAGGAGCCACTGCCCAAGTGACATTTCTTGATGCCCTGGGAGTGGCATCAGGCTGCCACAGCAAATAGTTTTCCCAAAATAGTCACCAGCTTTGTCTTTTGGTCGTTGCTGAGCAGATAGGGTACAATGAGTCTGCCAGAGCTGTTTCGCTGAATAAATATCAGTCTGCTGCTGCTTGAAATGAAGTTGATGGAAGAGTTTATGGGCCATAAAACCAAAACAATGTGGCAAAAAGCTCTGAGAAACAGCAGAGTGGGTTATTGTTCTCTCTGGGTTTGTCTCTGCAAGAGACACGTCTCACATAATATTGTCATTTGATCCATTGTTAATATATGAAATATAGATTTCTGCAGTTTTAACCACATGGAAGCCGGTCAGACAAAAAGTTATGGGTCATTTTTCAAACAGTTATATGGATCGTCTTGAGGACACTGATATATGACCTTGTTTGTGGTTTTGGTCTGAAGCCGTGTTGGATTACGGCAGTGGTTCCATCATACAGTGGCTGAGACATTGTACTGTATGTGTATGTTGTGACACAGAGGGACACAGATGAGGAGGAAGGTGATTGCAGCTGAGTAGAGAGCTGACATCCGCTCTTATCTGCCTTGAGAGACACTCGGCAGCTTCTCGAGAGGACCCACTCCTCCCGGGCCAATCAAAACCAAGAGAACATCCTCTTCCTGAGTCAATTGCCGAATCACGCGGAAGGACAACAGCTCCTCATCAGTCAATTACCCAATCACATGAAACACTTGTCCTTCTAGCGTTTGTTTTTTTCAGTCACAAGGAAGGACAGCTGCTCTTCCCGGGTCTGTTTCTCTGTAGAAGGAAGATATGACGCTGCTCTTTGAGACAAAACGCCAATAAGACCTGAAGACACGAGGCTGTCTCTCCCACTCAGCTAATGAACCGGCCAATAAATATAGACTGAGACATCTGGCCAGTTTGAACAGAGGAAATTTAGGCTTTGTCAGCGAGCCATTCACTCCCAAATAATAACGTTTAAAATATGCAGAGGTGCCGGTGACTGTTGCAGATTAGTTGTTTGTCCAATTTTCACATGTTCTTACAGACAGTATCAGAGAGTCTTTGCGCTCCTGAACTGGAACACACACTGTGGGAAATGGCGAGATTAGATCAACCCCATTTTATCGGCCGATTCAGTATGTTGAATCGGAGACGACAAAGCCTGTCAGTGAATCACATCACTCTGATTGTCAGTTCAGCTCAGTGCAGAAGAGAAAATAAGCAAACCGCTCATTTCAAGAGAAAGTGAGACCCGAATTGTTGCTTCTTGTTTTTCTATAGATGCCACTGTGTTTGAATAGCTGATGTTTTATTGTGGATTTTTGTATTATATGTTGTATTTGTTGCATGTTAATATTTTGATAGGCTGTGCCCTTGGTTAGGTCTCTCTTGTAAAAGAGATTTTCAGTCACAATGGGACTTCCTGTTTAAATACAGGTAAAATATACATAATATTTTTCTGTAACCACTGAGCTCTTCTCCTGTTGGTTTGTGTTATTGTTCATTGTTTGTTGTGCATGGTAAGCATGCTCTGTTCTTTCAACATTAGGTTGTGCTGTTAATGTGCTAACTGGCTAACCGGTTTTGAGACCTCAAAATATATATCCAAGACTGGCACTATGCAGCTTCGGGGTTCAGGTAGGAACCCAGACACAAAAAAGACTACAAAATGTGGCTGCTGTCATATCCCCCTCCTCTCTTTAGCGTAGCGTAGGCGAACCGAGGTGAACTAAGTTAGACGTGGTTGTCCTGGCTGCAGCGACTCAGAAAACGTAGAAGGTGAAGGTGTTGTTCGAGGAGACAAAGAAAAGAAAATGGGAGAGCGATAAAACAAGAGCTCGAGCAAGGATTAATATTGGCCCGGCTTTCACACGCTGGCGAGAGCTGAAAGAGGACGAGGGACGCCAGACTGATGGTGACCTGGCGCTGTTACTGCTGTTACCCTCTACTGAGGAGACTCACTGTCTGCAGGTCGGCTGCCTCAGGTACATGTTCAGATAAAGTGGGTTAGAGTTACATACGGACAGCTTTCATTTACTTTGTCTTTAACACTTTGCTGTTAGCACTACGAGCGCGATGTGCTTGTGAAATATGGCTTTCATGCTAATCACATGTATTGATAATACATATTGATGTGTGTGTGTGTGTGTGTGTGTGTGTGTCTGACATGCAGAGAGCAACTCATTTCTGAGTTTCGAAAATGAATAAATAAATAAAGCAATCAGCCTCATCATACATGTACAAAATGCTGTAAGGCTACTTGACCTGTTCTGAAGACATGATGGTCGCGTATTACACGTCAGCTTCAGGAACTTCACAGGTATCGTTGGCTTGTCAACAAATGCACGCGCAGGAAACATTTTTGCGACAGTTGTAACAGACGATACCGTCTTTTCGTCCGTAGGGAGACCCTGTGAGGAAAAAGCACAATCCTCCATGTGTTGCTTTAAGTACTAGTGTTAATATTTTAGCATAAAACACATTTCTTTTCTATTATATTGTGTTTTATTACTTATATTTACCTACTTCTTAAAATTCTCTATTCTCTACATCAGAGCGACTGTAACGAGTCACAGTTTCCCCTCAGGATCAATGAACCGTCTCTGATTCTGACGTGGAAACGCCTTGAAACAGTCTGTAGTTAAATTGGAAAGCTGACACAACATAAAACTACAAGTTCTCGTACCTTAACAAGACAATCCTCACTGATCGTCCACCCCGACCTCCTACCTGAGAGGTTTTGCCGGACTAATGGTAAACAAACTTAATTTAGCCGCCACAAGAGGCTGCTTGGTAGCAACAAATTTCGAAGGTCACTTTAGGTGTTTGATTTAACAACCAATGCTTTTGTTTTGTCTGTCTCTGGAAAATCTGACCAAATCTCATAAAAGCAGCCGTGGCAGGTGATTTTACTGTTGAAACAAAGTGACTCTATAACTGGAATTGATTAAAAAAACAACATATATAAAGGTGCCTCTCTTTCTTAATAAAATATGCTACTTTGACCTGTCAAAATAAAAGGCTTTGATCAAAACAGAAAATAGCATAATGTGAGAAAATGGGTTATTTCTCACGCTGGAACGGTGAGGTGCAGAAGAAGGATTTCCAACAATGGGTTTGATATTAGTTAACGTCAGGCCTTGAGTAAGATGAATGGAAGTGCATTAGTGCTGTGTTTATTAATGGTTTGGAACAAAGGAGCTGAAAAGTTGCTTTGCAGCATAAAATTCGGGTTTTTATTTCTCTCAGCACGGAGAACTGCTTTTTTTTCCTCCTTTATAGCTGTGTTTTAAAGGGCCAGCGTGCCATTTTTAGGATCATATAAAGCTGAGTTTTAGTCATATACATATTTAAAGAGGTGTAAATAGAAAAAATGGACTTTCTGTGTTAATCGGCTGATCACAAAATGTAACTCCAGCTCTAACTCCAACACAAGACAACTTTTGGCTAAAACTTTTGCCATAACAACTTTATAAGGTCATAAAGTTTCACATGAGGGTGTTTACAGCCGTTTGTGAAGTTTCTCTTCCCCAGGGGCCAGCAAAAATAAAATAACACAGTTTTAAAGAAAGAAAAAAGAATATAAAAACAAAATAAAATCAAGGTAATCATAGGCTTTCTGGCGAGCACACAAAAGAACCTTATCAAATTACTGTGATTAAAATTGTTGAACTTTACTACCTTTTTGGAGCAGAAACATTTAGGTTGAAAAAATAAAGCTTTGCCCGAAAAAGTCTAACGAAGCTAACCCCTACAGTTCATTCTTGTGTCACGTTCACATTATCACTCCAGTCCAACTTTCTCCTTCACCTCCTCTCCTCCACTCTCTGCTCCCTCTTCACTTTTTCTTCCAGCTTTCCAGCCACAATGTTTTGTCTTCACGCAACACTTTGTCGCCTATACGTCTCTGTTTATCCACGGTTCAGGCAGCAAACGTATCTCTATCTCCATCTCCTCGCTGCCTCCCCTCCTCTCCTCCCTCCATCAAACAGCTCCCTTCACCCCATTTTCACACCGGCAAATATAGAAGTTTGGCTCTGGTGCTGTTCCTTTCTCCTCCTCCCGTTCCTCTTCTTTTCCTCTTTAAAGAGCGACATGGAAGATTCTTTCTGTTTGAACTCTGTGTGATGTTGGAGAGCGTTGCCTTATCACAGCATGAATCTATCATCTCCTCTCTCACTGTTTTTCTTTACTCTGCCAGCTACTTTGGCTCGCAACATCCAGTCTGAGAGCCCTTACCTCTGTTTGACTTGTGGAATAGTAAAGCAGTCTGTGAGTGCACGCACACACACTCATGCACTCGATGGGTTTCTCAGAGGAGTAAAGCTTTGTTCCAGTGGCTTTGACTGTGGTACTTTACCTTTAGATGCCTCTCTGAAGCTGTGAGCGTTCTCTGTCCTCTGTGCTCGGGAGCTATTTCCTGTCTGTCGAGTGTTGTGGAAAATTTCCTGTACTGAGAATAAATCCAGTGACCTCCTGGTTATCAGTGAAAATTGCCACGGAAAAGGCGTAAAAGCATAAATAAGGTGTGTGAGGAGGCAGGTTTCAGCTGTGCTGGGTGTGTTCGGCTCGTTGATTGGTCCGATCCTCAAACAATTTGGTAATAAACTATCTGTGCATGTAAGCATGTGATGAGGTATCAGAGATGATGAAAATTATCTTTTAAAAACAAACATGGGGGCCTCGCAGCTCTGTGGCTAGAGGTTTGGTTATGTTTAGTTCTTGAGAGGTTTAGGGCCTGTGAACAGATGTGTAGTGCTGCTAGAGTGGACCGGAACGATGCTCCGCCAATTAAGGGAATATTCATGTGCTGCATGATCCGGTGGAAATTCATATACTTTCTTTAAGTGCCTTTAAGGTTCAGTCATCACTAATGTGCATATCATGCAAGAGAGACGATAAAAACAAATGGAGTGGTCAAAACGACATTTGTCATTATTAGTCCATACCCATCGGTAGCTTTGTCACCTTCTTCCTATGCCAGTCCTCAATGCCTATGTGCAGTTTCACAGAGATTGAGAGTTTCCGTGATTATGTACAGCATACCATACCATGACTTAGTCATACCAAAGATTAGAAAAAACACCAACATTGGTCCACAGGGGGAGCCACAGAGATCGGTCGCATTTTAGCCATTTTTAAGCATTTTTCTGTTGTTATAGCGCCACCCAGCCCCACCCTTGAGGCGTCCTGTTCTACATATCTACCAAGTTTAGTAAAAATCCATATGGCGGTTAGGCCTAGATAAGAAATGAGCTCTCTAGCACCCCCATTTTGTTTGATGGGGTCAATAATGGACAACAATGTTGGTTGTTGACATTCTGGGACGCCGTGTCAACTTCAGTCTGTTACATGCATTGTCTGTTTTCAAAATACTCTTCTGTTTTCACAAGAAATGTACAGTTTGCATACAGTCTCTTTCAAAATAAAAGCACTACGTCGGCACATTGGGAAAATGACTTTTTTCCTTCAACAACAAATGCATGAGATTATGTTTTGTCAACACATGCATGTGTTTCGTTTTAGGAACAAAGAACAGGGTTTGGCTTTACATTCTCACAGGAAGTGAACACCGCCCTCTGGGGTGAAAATCTGTGGTTGTTGAACCCACCCCTCCTGCCTGCCCTACTTGGACTTTCGCCAACTTAAATTTCATCATTGTACTGCTGTGTTTCCCCCTGACGCCGCTGGGCGCTGTTAAACAATAACTTGGTCAAATCTGAGCGCACAGATGAGATGAACAGGTCTTTTTGCTCGGGCTCAATCAAAATATTATTAAAAACCCAATATAACCACTCAACCAGGTCTCACTGTGATGTTGTCAAAATCACGCTTGGGCAGTAACTTAGGGCGTCAGATACCGATGAAGCTGTCCTTGTACGTTGGCATGATCCACGGCCTGTTGCTGCTATAGTTAAACAGCGCTAGGCAGCATGCGGGAAACGAGACGAGTAAGAACATGAGTTAAGGCAACGAAATTCTGAATAGGGTGTCAATTTTGCAGTATTGTACCATTGAGTGCGTTTCTTTTGAAAGAGACTGTATGAAAACGTTTAATTTCCTGTGAAACAGAAGACAATGCATGTAACAGGCTGAAGTTGACATGTTGTCCCAGATCATCAACAACCAACACACCCAGGGTACCCTGCACGTTGTATCTGGACATGGAAAGTCCATGACCAAACGTCAATATGTGACGAGGTCAGAGGGAGAATGTGTTGGACCACTATCCCCATCTCAGTGTCACAGCATACTGTTATAAATGTAGCATAGGTGTTTCGGATATGCCCCAGCCTATAAATCATATTCCAGATGTAAGGCAACATGCTTGTGTCGCACAGCACCCAGCAAAAATCACATCATCATAATTGCTGTATTTTTTTTATTGAAAATAAAATGCAAAAATTACCATTCCCACTAAAATCGCACCTCATATAAAAATCACAATGTCTGTCAAAAAAATTGCCATATAATTTTTTTGCATGTCATGCTGCCCTAGTTTTTACATTCAGCTTCACATTACACTGTAGAGGCATCAGTACATCTCATACTGTCAGTGTAGTCCCCTGAGATGTAACCCAGTAGCTATGCTTTATATGCTACAGGGTGACGTGGGAGGGACTCTGGAGTTCGCAGTGGGTTTCTATCACTAAAACAAAACCAGGGGACTGTGCTGTGTCTTTAAGGCAGAGATCAAGAGATCTGAAAAGTAAAACTGAGCAAGAAGAAAGTGAACAAACCCCACTGGTTTGACACAGGCATTAACCAAGTTTTATGAGCGGCTAAACCAGGCAGGTTGGAAATCTATTCCATCAAGGTTTTATTCACCATCCATTGTTTTGGGGAGCGGAGCGAATCAATAATTTTGTGATTGTAACAGCCCTGAGGGACGCAAGATGGGAATCTGCTCAGATAATGAGCCGCTACTCAAAGCTGCAGGGCAACAAATTACAACAATGCACACATTACACACTGCTGCACACGCACACACACACACACACACACACACACACACACACACACACACACACACACACACACACACACACTGCTGAACTGAACATAAAGGGATTACATGAGGACACCTGATGTGCAGACATTCATTCAGATGCTTTCATCTCATCATCATCAACCTTTATTTCACCTGGAGAATCATTGGGGAGGGATTCTGATTAACAGCGATGTCAGGTTACGAGACAAACAAGTACACAAACTGATAATACAAACAATATTGAAAGCACTAAATAACAACTGATAATGAAAAATAAATCCAAAATGATATTTGAGTTTCCATGACTGCAGTGCGGGAACTAAAAATGATTGTGGTTGCAATTTTTTTTCTTTTTTTTTTTCTAAAATGCTGTTTTCTGTAAATCACTAATTAAATATTTTGTTAAATTGAGATAAAAAAAAGCTCCTTTTCTCGTGGTAGCAGTTTAATTTAGGTCGATTTCTTGAGGTGACGAAATTATTTATTATGTGGAAATGACTTTAGTTTTCTTGAGATCATGGGATGATTTTAGAGAGCTCCAGTGTCTTGTTCATTCGATCACACCTGATTTCAGCCCTCGAGGTCACGGAGGATTCGTAACTGAACAATAAATTAAAGCATGAATATGTAATTCTGTTTGCTGCTTGTTAAATTGTTAAGTCTTGTTTTAGCCAAGTTTATCAGTCAGCTGATAAACTTGGCTAATAAGAGGACACGATATTTGTCTTTAATTAAAATGAAATAATACATTTGTGATCTTGAGATAAGAGAATGTAGCTTAATTATCTCCAAATGTTTTGATCTGAACTCTGACAATACGTCTGTTTTCTCATTTAAAGTGTTTTCTGTCTATTCATCAAGATGGTGAAGGCCAAAATGCTTTGAACTGATGCTTCAAATCAAACCAATAAGTGACGTCACTGTAGCGACAGCAATTATTTTTACAGTCTGTTTTTTTTTTAAATTTTATTCAAGGCAACAGTTCACTGCCAACTTTGCAACACTTTAGGGAGGGCCCTTTTCTGAACTCGTTCTTGACACATTGTCACACAACAGTAAGTGATGTAAAGTTATAGAGGTTTAAATTGACTGGTTAGATTTACGAACACTGTTCTTAACATCTGTCTCCGGGGAAAGTCACAAGGAACGTCTTGTGTTTTGTGACCCATTCACCACCGCAACCTGCCTCCTAACCAGACCACTCTGGACCACTTCCTTCTTTACTCCTGTCAGCGTATTGGTCACATGATGGGATCCTTTCATGATTAAGCAATATTAAAGCTCACAATTACGTCAAAGCACATTGTCGAGTGTAATATTGGGATTACACAACTATTACAAACAAAATGAAATATATAACTAAGACATATTCATGTCGAGGGGCAAGTAGCTCTCAAAATCAAAAAATCATTTTGTGACTGTTGCCTCCATTTCCATGTAAATACATAGGGTCTGACTATAAACTTAAAAACAATCAGTCACATCAGTGCACACCTATATTCAAATAAACACAAGAAGTCTGTGCACTAGATAACATATCAGCACTCAGTGAATAACCTCCTAAGCCCTATGATAAGCTGTTATGGCAAGGCTTAACTATACAGAGCAGTGAGCAGTGATAACTAACATGTCTTTCGGGTCACCAGGTGGGAACCTCCTTTCACCAGTGTTTCGTCTAGTTGGTCCCACGACACCTCCAGGAGGCTAGACAGTGATCTCTGGCGTCCCAGAGACACTCCCCTAATGCCAGGTCTCACTGCCCCCCGCACCAACCCAACAACCTATATGTAATGAAACCTAGTTTACTCCTCCAGCAAGTAGGTCCAACTATTGTAACGATCTATGGACCTGTTTTCTAGTCCCTGTTGAGTCCGCCAGCCGACATGAGCTGAATACTTTGTAGAGATCGTCGAGTTTCCGAAACTAAATAACTACCCCACGTAAAAACACTTAACTGCTTTGCTGGCTTAGTTTGTTACGACCAAAATATCAGCTGAACAAATAATTTTCTGTAAACAGATTTAGCTCCTATGTCGAAGCAAAAGTCGAGGTCTGGAGCTGTGCCAGAAAGCTCGCGACCTCGCTCCTTTCTTCTCAAACGGACTTTCTTTGTCTTCCATTAGATATCAAAAACTCAAATACTCAGAGGTCAAAAAATCACTGGAGACACGTAGAATCAGATGCAACTGAGTTTAGTGTGCTCGCAAGCAACAAACACATCACAACTCAATGAGTCAAGCTCCGGAGCAAGACTGGAATTTCTTTGTTCGCACTTGCTTTTTATTGTGAAAATTTCTGCAGAGTCGCTGTTTTTCTTAACCCTTCCCACTTTCCCACTGATCATATCGGTGTCACATTTCTGCTGAGTTTACACTTTTTTTAGTCCTTCCCCCTCTAGAGTCATATCAGGACAAGCTGCAATTCCCCTAACTTTCCACTAGTGTTTTCTGAGCCCATCCTCATGCTATTTTTAGAAATGATTCACAGTAAATCCTAGGAACTTCTCCACCACAATGCTTAAGTGCTCAATGAGTGTGTGTGTGTGTGTGTGTGTGTGTGTGTCATAAGAATACATGAAATATTAAACCAGTGTGTGATTTGTCAGTTGCACAGAGTACACATATCTTTAAAGGTCAACTTAAGGGCACAGTATAAACACTACAGTAAATATTACACTACACCTACATCCTCAAACTTCATATGTATTTTGGAGGATGGCACACGTTTCCAATCTCTTTTAAAGTCCGAAAGTCACAATTAGTTGAAAAATAATAGATGTAATAATTAATCCACAACCTGTTTTTATCTAAGATAATATTCTGATTTGATGTTATTCAGCCTGTCAAAAACAACTAATTCACTGAGGTCACACACTTTATTTATTTATTTATTTATGTTGTTATAAATGTTACTATAACAGCATGTGTCACATCAGTTGTGTATAAGATAATCAGCTTTTCAGGTCCTTTGAAATAAAGAACAAAGAATATTTTAGATGTATTAGTTTAATAAACGTTGACTTACATGCTGTATACGTGCACACATTGTGTGTGTCCGGTATGTACTAAAGCAACAGCAGTCCAGTGTCTTATTAACCAATCAGATGCTTACTTGTTGTATATGTGAGTTACGGACAAATTACTGACTCATCATGTGGGATATGCGAATTGTTTTTGATCCGGACAGCCTGACACTGAAAATAAACTGGACCTCCGACCTTTGGAAATATAAAATGTGTATGTCGTTGTTTATGTAACAAACTGCTGTGGACACAGTGAAGTCAATAACAGATAAACCATTTCAGACTGAAACACTCAGAGCATCATACAGACCATTTAAATGTGCACGTGAACAGTTTCAGTTACAAAAGTGTACCCCTTTCAACACACTCTCACACACACACACACACACACACACACACACCCCTACACAGATGCATGATCAGCTCTTGTTGCATTGGTCTGATGGGGCCCACTCTCTAATGCCTCTATCCTGTATACTTAAGCTCTATGGCAATCTGCAATAGTGCTGTGCTGGCTTGTTTATTGGCAAAACCGTTGGCTTCCCTCACTCTGCTCTTGAATTCCTCCCATCTCTCCCTCTTCTCCCTCTCTCCAGCTCACACCATCCCTCTACCTCTCTCTGTCTCTCTCAGAATATTTGTTTATCCCAACATTATTGACTTCTCCCGCTCTGCCAGCTTTCCCTCTTGGACGCCGATAGCGAAGCCAAAGACGCCGCTGGTTTTTCATTTCCACAGCTGGCACGCTGCTCTGCAACGAGGCCCAACAGGATCAGGGCAATGCCTCCATGTCTGAATTAGTCGGCGTGACACCCACGCACGCACACACACACCTTTACGTTGGCAGGCTCCGGATAGTTATCGATCAGAGATTGATTGACCGGCTCCTTGTTAAAAAGATCTCAAGATGAGGCCTGTGGGCTGGCCGCTAAAGTTGCTGACTCCTCTATCGCCCACAAGCACGGTGTTAGTTCACACGCACGCACACGGCCGCACACGCTCAGTTGATGAGTTGTATATATTGGCAAGCTGAGGCCATTGTTAATGAGATGGGGCCTTGTTGTGTTGAGTAGCGCCGGGCTCTGCAGCTCCACACCCAGCTTTCACTGGCACCCAGAGAGGAGGAAGGAGGGATGGAGAAATAAAGAGAGGGATAAAGACAGATGGTGGAGAAAGACATGGATAGAAATAATGATGCATGATTAAAGAAAAAGTCTAATGAACAGACACCAGGAAGATATTTTGTTCAGGTGTCGCCACTCGTCCCCTTGTCTTGTTTAAACGTCTACTGAAACAATTTGGGAAACATGTTGGTTTGTTTCAGCCAGTCCCCAGAAAGAAATATCGGCATTGTACATTTCTGCAAACCCCGAATACATTTGTACATTTCATATGAATCTTGTCGACATTTCTGAAGTGATGGGGTACATGAGCTGACTTTGTTATCAGATGGGATGATGGACGGCCTGATTGTTCTTTACCAAGACATCCCTGCGTTTCCTGCAGGGATTGTGCCCACACAGCTGGGTATTGATGAACATGATCTTTTCCTAACCATAACCCAGGGATTTTTGTACCCAAATATATTATTATATTATATTATATAGATTTTCTGCCATTTAGAATTTTTTGAAAAACATTTCAAATGGATCTCTTCCTAGGAAGTTTGAGCGATCTGCATGAAACTGGGTGAACATAATCTAGGGACCAATATCTAAAGTTCCCTCTTGGCAAAAGTTGGAAAACTTACTAAAACTGAGCTTCTATAAGGCAATGAATATTGCGGAGGGCGTGGCTCATCACATAAAGGTGTATAACATCTCAAGGGTTTCACCCATCACCACGCAACTTTGTAGGCATATGACCACACATAATCTGAGGGGACCCCTCCACTATTGACCCCATCAAACAAAATGGGGGCGCTAGAGAGCTCATTTCTTATCTAGGCCTAACCGCCATATGGATTTTTACTAAACTTGGTAGATATGTAGAACAGGACGCCTCAAGGTGACTGGAGAAATTTAACTCTAATTGGCAACTGGGTGGCGCTAAAACAACAGAAAAATGCTTAAAAATGGCTGAAATGCGACCGATGGCTGTGGCTCCCCCTGTGGACCAATGTTGGTGTTTTCTTCTAATGTTTGGTATGACTAAGTCATGGTATGGTATGCTGTACATAATCACTGTCAGTCATTCTGTCTGTCCCACGTTTTTCTACTCACTGACGTGGTCAATCTATGTGAAACTGCACATAGGCATTGAGGACTGGCATAGGTAGAAGGTGACACAGCTACCAATGGGTATAGTATCAATAACTTACAGAGTAGTGGAGGAATCGACTCATAATTTGAGGTAGCAGACAACCTGGCTTTATACAGGCATTTTGTCAAAATGTGTAGACACACTGGGTTTGTAAATGGGACTAGGCATTTAAATGAAGTTACGTTACACGTGGTTTGCAGAAATGCACAATGCCAACACTTTTTCAGGTGATTAGTTTGTCAAAACATGCACACTAGTCCTGTTAAAAGTAGTAGATTGTAATCTGCTTGGTTGAGATAGCATGAAACTAAGCAAGAGGCCTCAGGATATATGTCGACAACACTGAAGACATAAAACAAGTGGGAACCAAAAAAAAAAAAAAAAAGATCATGTTCCAAGTTTAAAAATTAAATTAGGGGCGACCTCTCGCTTACCGGGGAGAGTGTTCGCCCCATAGGCTGAGGCCTTGGTCGCGGCCCTTTGCTGCATGTCATCACTCATTCTCTTTCCTGTCACTGTTTTATGATGAAAGCAAAACCCTAAAAGATATTATCTTTACAAAAGATTAATTAGATTTTTAAAAAATGATGATCCAGATTGTATCGGTACTCATGGAACAAATAAAATGGGATGCTCAGATGGAAGTAGAGACGGGGAATGAGTGTATATCCCAGAATTTCTGAGGTTTGTCTTTATAGAAACACATCCAGGAGCTCACTGGTGATGTTTCAAACCTCTGCTGTGCCTGAAACTGTAAAAGGCTGTGGAGCCGCGCTACAGAAACATAACAAAGCTTTGAAAATGTTTCACCCTGGGGGGACATTTTGAGGAAACTTATGATCCTGAGTTGTAGGACTCGACTTCCTTAATGTACAGAGGCAGAGGGAAGAAGGAGGGAAGGGGAATAAAAGCAAGAACTGGAGTTTTTGTATTGAGTATTGAAACCAGTTATCAGGTCATCACGAATCAGAGACATGCTGTTAACGGCAGCATGTCACACTGTGAGTCATCACACATCAGTCAGTGTTTTATGACTAATAACCAATAATGGACAAATTAAAGCGTCACGTCACATACAGACGCCTCCACTCAGTTTATTGTGTCGACCTGTTCGTTCCCTCATATGAGCCGTGAAGTCGTCTCAAAGTGAATAAAATCATAGTTGACAGTGAGTTAGGCTCAGAATGATTAAACATCTCCTCACATTACTACATTATGAAGATGTAATGATCTCATTAAGAAAAGGTTCGCCTGCACCGTTGTCGGCTCGCTAACACCCAATCAGAGCCGCTCTCCTTGACCTCAGGGTCGACAGCCTGGGCCGACCTGCCCTGGCTGGGGTCGCTCCGTCAACGCAATCTAATTGGACACAGGGCAGGAAGTGGCAGTCAGCTGGCCCGTCAGCTGTGGGGTGTAATTGGTGGATAGGGCCGTGCCAGGAAGCCGACCAAGACAGGTCAGGAGTAATGATTATGTGCGGCGGCGCCGGTGCAGGTGGGAATTGATGAATGTTAATCTGATATTTGATTAGTTTGAGGAGGGGCGGGGCGGCGATCAGAAGGTAACATAAATACACACCCTCACACACACCCTCACACACACACACAAAACATTTGCCGCCTGTATAAACATTGAAGTTACTCACAGTCATGCAATCAGACGCACACACACACCGGAGCCCCTCTAGGGGCCGAGTAGACAGATGGGAGGTTGATGCTAATGGGACACACGGCTAAATGGACTAAATGGACGGGATAAACACTGTTCCCAAGGAAACCAAAGGACCGTGTGTGTGTGTGTGAGTGTGTGTGTGTGAGAGAGAGAGAAACAATAAGAGAGAAGGGCAGTGCGTGTACAGTCTATGTTTGCATAGTCCGTGTGATTGGGGACTGGCGGTGTTTCAGACCAGTGTTCTCATTGTGGAATGTGTGTGTGTGTGTGTGTGTGTGTGTGTGTGTGTGCAGGTGTGTGTGTGTGTGTGTGTTTATGTCCCTCTGTGTGTGTTTGTGTGAAACTGTGGTCAAAAGGATGTACGGCTGTTTAAATCTTGTAAATCAGGCTGTCAAGGCGATAATAAGAACCACCTACAGTTTTCTCCTCTGGCGGACATATTTATACACACACACACACACACACACACACACACACACACACACACAAGAGCAGGATCTCAAGACAAGTTCATACAAACAAAGAAGAAATATTTCTTCCCTTCTTCATTACATATACGACTGTACATAGACAAATGTTATGTATTTGGAATAGTGCGTATTTTGTCATACAGCCTTGGCAGGGATTTTTTGTTCATTTAAGGTAGTCAAATTTTAATCCCCAAAATCATTTGCCTCACAGGACCTTACACAACTGAACCCTGACCTCCAAAAGAGGAATTTACTGTAGCTGAAACTTTTGTATGTAACTCACGCTAACACCAGTCACACCATACACACCTACTTTTAGTAGTAGTTGGGGCAGAGTAGTTGGAGAGATGATCATACTCCTACATACATATTTTGTGGTGTTAGTAGATTCTGTTCTGTTACCTCTGCGCTGGCAATAGCTGTTAGAGCTTAGATTCTCTGCCCGAGCCTGAACCCGACCCGGGTTCAGGGTGCACGGGTCGGGCCGTAATTTCCCGCCACTATCCCCGGGCTCGGACGAGTCTGGTTCCTCATAATAGACCTAGGCTATGGAACCAACTACTTATCACACCTGGGGGGTGGGGCCACGGGCCTTGACGGCGCCACTAGCCGCTTACATGTTGTCGGTGATGACGACGTGTGTCGGCTTCGTCGAGTGTACCAAGTGCAGCACGATGCTGGTATATGACAGCAATAAGACAGGGACCTTGACACTTAAGAGGCACATGATGAAGGCTTGCCATGGGAAGAAAAACGAGAATCAGCCTTCAGTGTCCACATTCGTATCCTTAAAAAAAATGTTGGGTTTAAACCGGGCTAGGGCTCATAATTACAGTTAAAGGGCCGGGCCGGGCCCGGACAGAACATGCACGGGCTCTGGTGGGGTCGGGCTGGAATTTTTGGGCCCAATCTAAGCTCTAATAGCCGTGGCTGGAGACATTATGTTTTCGGGTTGATGGATGTCTCATTCTTATAAACGTGATATCTCAAGAACACTTTAAAGGACTTTCTTCAAATTTGGCTCAAATGTTAACTTGAACTCAACAAAAAGTCTTAACATTTTGGTGGTCAAGGGTCAAAGGTCAAACTCTTGTGAATGCAATACCTCAAAAACAGTTTGGAGGAATTCCTTCAAATGTGGCACAAACATCTGCTTGGATTCAATAATGAACTGTTTAGATTTTGGTGGACAAAGGTCAAGGTCAGTGTCTCCTCATCGTCTTATTCCTGTGAATGTGAAATCTCAAGAATACATTAAGGGAATTTCTTCAAATTTGGCACAAACATTCACTTGGACTCAATGACTTGCATGTCCTTCGACTGTGGCAGGAAGCAAGAAAGCCCAGAGAAATCCACACTGACACTGGGAGAACATACAAACACAACACAAAAGGGCCCCAGCCTGTTGGCATTTCATAACACCTATTTAAACCAGCCGTTGTCGATATTAAGAGCATTTTCAGAACCTGTGCTCCCAGTTTAAAAATCAAGAAGCAAAGACCAGTTACAGCTCAGCCAGTGATGCGTTCATCCAATCTGGTGTAAGAGCTGATGATCATTTACTGTACTAGTATGTGCCCTGTGCACGAGACACAAGGGTGTTTGTTGCGTGTCATCCATTTCTTTATATCCACTACTTGGGTTTGAATAATTTAAAGTAACTGTGTTCTCCATGGGAACCAAAATACTTTAGTTCTACACTTTTTTTTGGCACTTGTGAAACTTGTGAGTGTAACTTGAGAGTTGGATGTGCCAGGTACAACAGATTGACTCCAGCTGCTGGACTTTGATGAGCCGTGTGAAGAAACGAGATGGAGAGACGAGCTGAGGACACAACCACACACGCAAACTAGTTATTCTCAGCGGTCTTTGCTTGTGTGTGTGTGTGTGTGTGTGTGTGTGTGTGTGTGTGTGTGTGTGTGTGTGTGTGTGTGTGAGACTATGAGTGAGTGTGTGTACTGGCCTGTGGAGAATGGGAATGGATGATGACTGTCGGAGCGGGCCAATGATGAGGGCTAATGTGATAGCATATAATGGATGACCCCTGAAAACGGCCCACTTTTCTTTCCTCTCAGCTCCGTGTCTCTCTGTCTTCATGTCTCTGTCCCTCTGTTGGCGGGTGGTGATTTACTGGACCAGGTCACCACACTGCTTAACACTGCGGTCACTACGTTTGAGGAATAGGTGGTTGCACACACAGAGAGAGAGAGAGAGAGAGAGAGAGAGAGAGATATTTCACCAGTGTATATTTCCTCGTGGTTTGACACTTCAGTAAAGACTTGTTGTCATTTTTATGCCTCAGAAGCATTATGTTTTTGGATTGTGAGCGTGATATCTCAAGGCCTGCCTCACGAGAACGTATTCAAATTTGGCACAAACATCCACTTAGAGTCAAAGATTAGGTGATTACATTTTGGTGGTCAAAGGTCAATGTCACACGTCTTATTCTCGTGAATGCGATATTACAAGAAGGCCTTAAGGGGAATTTCCTCTAATTTGGCACAAGCGTCCTGTTGGACTTAGGGATGAACTGATTAGAATTTAGTGAGCAAAGATCAAAGTCACTGTGACTTTATGTCCATCTTATTCTTTTGAACACAATATCTCAAGAAGGCCTCAAGGGAATTTCCTTAAAATTTGGCACAACCTTCCACATGGACTCGAGGATAAACTGATTTGAATTTGATGGTCAAAGGTCAAGACTACTATGACCTTTTGGTCGCCTCATTCTAAAGAACATAATATCTCAAGAAGGTCTTAGGAATATCCTCTTATTTGGCACAAACATCCACTTGGACCAAGAATGAACTGTTTAGAATTTAGTGGTAAAAGGTCAAGATCTCTGTGACCTTACATCTGTTTCATTCTTGTGAATGCAATATCTGAAGAAGACCTTGAGTAAATGTCCTCTAATTTGGCACAAACGTCCACTTGGACTCAAGAATGAACTAATTAAAATTTGTTGGTCAAAGGTCAAGATCACTGTGACCTTATGTCCCTCTCATTCTCATGAATGTAATATTTCAAGAAAGCCTTAAGGGAATTTCCTCCAACTTGGCAGAAAATTCCACTTGGAATCATGGATTTTAGTGGTTAAAAGTCAAGGCCACTGTGACTTCACATCCGTCTCATTCTCGTGAGTACAACATCTCAAGAAGGCCTTGAGAGAATTTCCTGTAATTGGGCAGAAACGTCCACTTGGACTCACATATGAACTGTTTAATGTTTGGTGATCAAAGGTCAAGATCCCTCTGACCTTATGTCCATCTCATTCTCATGAACTCAATATCTCAAGAAGGCCTTAAGTGAATTTCCTTAAATTTGGCGCAAACGTCCACTTGGACTGAAGAATGAACTGATTAGAATTTGATGGGCAAAGGTCAAAATCACTGTGATCTTACCTCCATCTCATTCTTATGAATGCAATATCTCAAGAAGGGCTCGAGGGAATATCCTTGAATTTGGCACAGAAGTCCACTTGGAGTTATGGATGAACTGTCAAGAATCTGGTGGTCGAAGGTCACCATAACCTAACGAGACATGTTTTTGGCCATGACTCAAAAATTCATATGCTAATCATGAAACAAATTCACACAAATGGCTTATAGGGTAAAGTGATGACATTTGATATCCAAAGAGTCAAAGGTCAACTTTACCGTGACATCACAATGTTCTGCAAAAACACTTTTCTGACCAATATTTAATGTCATATGTCAGGAACAGAAGGGGAGACATTTGGTCAGATACTGAATTGGTGACACTAATCTTGGGTGTCCATCTTGAAACTGTGCTGATTGTATAGATCTTGTGTGTGTGAAGCATCCATGTTTTCACAGACATGGATGTAAACTGAAGCTGCAACCTGACTGGTTTGTGGAGACATACAGCTGCAAGGCAGTAACTCTAGTGTTTCTAAAATTGTAGTTTTATTGTATTTCAATTCTGATATGATAGGGAAAAAAAATATTTGGCAGTTTTGGAAAAAGAGCTGTCCGCCTCAGATGTTCAGAATAATTTTTTGAAAACGCTCAGGCTGTCACACTGCACATGTATTCGTGTTTCACAGTTTTGTTTCTCACAAACCCAAATGATTTGGCCTATTTTTGCTCTATTTGATGTGGAATATTTCTGTCTCTCTGTGTGTTGTCTTTCCTCCCTCCCTTTCTCTTGCCAGTCGAAGTGTTAGCAGTAATTGCCAGGCAGTTAGCTGTGAATGGGACTTATTGGTCATAATACAAGAGTGTGTCTGCCTTGTTCAGAGTTAACAGCTACAAGCCATGCGATCTATAAGCCTTTTCTGTCTCTCTTTGTCTCTCTGGCGCTCTCTAATTAGCTCTCCAAATCAATGGGGATTTATTCCACCGCCATGCCAGGATGTGTCGAAGATGTTCTGCTGCGATCAGATTGTTCGGCTCGCTCGAGATGTAGTTGTAACATCCTGCCTCTGTCTGTTGTATCTGTGTTTAGGGATGGTTTTCAGATCAGGTTCTGGACCAGACTGAAGTTATAGACACACCTTGGCGTCTTGAGTGTCTGTGTGTGTCTTACTACCCTCAGGAAAGTCTCTATTTGTCCTAACCTTGTTATTCCAGCACCTGTAAAGTCATCGAGCACCTCCACGATAACTTATCACTGTTTGATGGACATTGAAGGACCATTATTTCCTACAAATCACATTTATTTGACCTCAGCTGACCATTTTGTACCTGTTGTTTTCATTCATTTCCACACATTAAAGTTCCCTTACACAAATTATGTATATGTCGTTAATAATGTATGTGATTATCCATCCCAGTGAGCATCAAGTCTGCATTAAGTTGCCTTTAAATTTTCATTATTACATAGTAATGCAGTGCAAACCTTTCAAATCACCTGCACTAAACCTCATCGCCACATAATGTTAATGTAACATTGACACAAGGCTTGATGTTCACTGTGATGTGTTTCACAGCTAAAGGAAAGTCCAGCAGTCTAGCACTAATGCATCCAAAATTCCCCAAAAGCTATAGCTGGCTTTGATTATCGATTCCAATGGTATAGTTCACTTCACTTCGACCATCTATGTGTTCAGCATGTTCCAAACAACTGGAGCTTTGCCAGTAAATTGTTTATATGCTACTGTTGATGAAGCTTTGGAGCTATGAAGAGGTGATAGAAAGAAATGAGAGTATCATAATAAGTTGTTAAGAAGGAACCAGAGTGTGTGGAACATACAAATCAACAACTGAGCAGTGGAAACTGATGGAGCTGTGGTATCCATCAGCGTTTTAACACCTCTATTATGCACCGTCTTGTTACGTGGCCCTGTCACCAAAAGAAATTGTCGGCATTGTAGGTTTCCACAAACCACAAATATGTTATGTCCGTCAAATACTTACCATATCATGATTGCTAAAGTGACGTAGTATATGAGCTGACTTTTACACGGCTTCTTCAAGGCGGGAATTTCACGCCATTATGCCACCTTGCCGTTCTGTAAAAAAGTTACAATTATAAAATGGTAGGACAGAGTTGTCTCGCCTCTGAACCAGGAACAGAGGTAGTAGTTGTGCCAAAACAATGTCAGTATAACCAACACATTCTCACTCCGACCTCGTCACATATCGATGTTTGGTCACAGACTTTCCACATCCACATATGACGTGCAAGGTACCCTGGGTGTGTTGAATGTTGACGTTCTGGGGCACCATGTCAAGTTCTGCCTGTTACATACATTGTCTTCTTTCAAATAGGACTGTACCCAAATATTCTGATATTCGAATATTCGTTTCTATGGGTAGGTATTTGTTATGAAAATTTGGTATTCAATATGTGTTCTTTTATTTACTTTTTTTCCACATATTTTTTGGTGCTAAATATAGTCTTTTTGTTGTTGGTAAATGTAGGTTATCAATAAAAATCTAAACTTTTAAATTGCATTGTTAAAAATGTGAAAATATAGTATCGCCTACCAACTGAGCTTATGCACACGGCACGCTTGAGCGCATCCGTCTGAGGCTGTGGATCAATGCCAAGTTTTACCACTTTATCTCTATTCCCTCTAACTTGTAGCTGTTTTTTTCGCTATCTTTTGAATTTAATATGAATTATGGACCCTTTTTGTCAACGTTTGTTTCCCCCGTTTTGTACAATAAATTATTGTTTAAAGTTTCAACAAGTTTCTTTTGGAGTGCGTGACACAAGTGTGTTTTGAAAACGACTACAGACTGTCACCTGCTCAATGCATCAGTACCTTCAGATGCCATGACAGTAATAGGCAATAATGTCAAAATACCATTTACAGAGTGATTTAAGCCTAACCACAGTCTCTAAGAGACTGTATGCAAACTGTACATTTCCTTTGAAAACAGAAGTGTATTTTGAAATCAGACAATGTATGTAACGTCAATAACCAACACACCCAGGGTACCTTGCATGGCAAATCTCGACATGGGAAGTCCATGACCAAACTTGCAACACCTCACATAACTGCAGACACACTTTAAGTGGCATTTGTTTTGCAGTACGACACTCCAAAGGCTGTGTCTTGCAGCCACCACTGAGCAAGTTTCTCAAGTGCTTTGTCCACGGTGTGAGGACGGTGTGTTGGAAGCTGGTGTTATGTTGCGGATTCTATCAGACGAGGATATCTGTGCCCTTGTTTACTCTGCTCAGATCCCACTCACCACATTCAGCCAGGAGACAAATGCCGCTGAAAAGTTGGCAAACACGCAGGAAATGAGATTTGTTATCGCCTTTCGATTGTGGCCTCATTGGCATACAAATTCAAGAGGCAGAGAAGTGTGTGAGTTTGTGAGTGTGTGTGTGTGATACTCAGTGTTAGTATGTCTCTCTGTGTTCACACCTGTTTGTCTGCACACATCCAACAGATGAATTTTGGCATTTTCTCCCAGCGTTTTTCATCATGTAAATCCACGAGCTCACCCGTGTGTGTCCTTTGTGAAGCAGCTGCATTGTATGAAACCAGCGGTGTCTCTGTGGACACTGCGCCTGAATGGATTCATTCTTTCTTCAATAGCTAATATCATATTTTATGCCGAGAGGCAAAGCTGCAAATCCTATCTGTCTCCAGTCACAACACTGAGTTTCAAAGCCACATAATGAGGGAATAATTGAATACTTATCAGCATCAATAACGGTTGCATGAATACGTATGTGTGTGTGTTATTTGTGTAGATGCATATCATGCTGTGCTGTGAGAGTCACATACTGTGTGTATCTCTTGCCTCTTTGTACTTTTTTGAAAGTGTGTGTCTTGGCATCTTTTTGGTTGGGTGATAGCTCCTCCCCCCAGTGACGGACTTCATGTATCCTGGAGTCCTGTTCATTTAGGTGCATCTTACTGACACCAACCAGTTAGCATCATCTCTGTTGGTACCTATCGACCCTTTGAGGGCCGATGTCACAGTGACGTCAGTTTGTTAGTTGGAGGCCAAACACGGCTCTCCACCACAGGGTTGAAGGCTACATAGGAGTCTAAAAATGTGTAGTATTGTGTATTTTCTGTTGTAGGGATGAATAACATTATGTGTATTAAGGGTTATCATGTCCACCTCATCAGAAACTGGGGAGGGATTAAGAGGAATATTGGATTTCTCTGCAACACTAACTTTTTAGCACGTTAGCTAACGTTATCTTCCATAGCAAAACAAACAAGTGTGGTCCTCCTTTGTAAGATTGGCTTCCTGTGACATCATCCATCCACTGAGTGAGAGCATACGGGTCGGCCAGTCTGGTCCCGTTGCTCAGTGTTTACTTATTCAAGTAACACTGGCGGTCCCGGAGAGTGAGTGACCTGACATGGTGCGTTGGTAAATTCAATCTGACGCTCTACACTAAAATGAGAGCCCTGTTGGTCGGAGTGTTATATTGCTATATGAATAAATGAAGGGTGAAGTCGTCCCAATGTAACCAACGGTACATTCAGGCCCTGTTTATACGACAACAATTTCAACTGAAAATGGTAAACTTAAGTTGCGTTTTGGCCGATCGTTTACACGACAGCGGCATTTTGGGTGCCTGAAAACGCGACGTTTTGAAAATGTGTTCCAGAGTGCAACTTTTTTGAAACAGCAGTGTCTCCATTGTCATGTAAACTAGTAATATGCAGTTCCTCTGAAAACGGAGACTTTTCGCACATGCGCATTACGGTTCCAGTCACCAGGCATGCCGACCGTCACAACAACAATGCCGAGCTCTGTTTGTGCTGCTCACCCTGTTGATTTGAAGTGAAGTGTAGATCTGTTACTGTAGTGACTCCACCTCGTCGTCCATTCAGACAAAGTTATCTGTGCATGCTTTCACCATTGTGTCTTCTTTGTTTTGGTTTGTAATCACAGCGTTGTAGAGGAAGGTGCTTCAGCGCAGACGCATGGCGTCATGCCGTGGTGTTGCTTTGCAAATTTACACTGCCACCCATTGGCCTGGCGTGCATACTACAGCGTTTCCAGTAGATTTTGCGGCTCCGTGTGAACGGGGATTGTTTCAATAACATAACATATAACACAGACAGACTTTTCCGTTTTTAGAGAAACCGTTGACGTCTAAACAGGGCCTCAGACAGAGCTCTGAATTTATGAACGGTCCAGTTTGTGCCAGAGTGCGCTCCGACATTTGAATGAGTATTTCTAAATGCACCACTTGCATCGTCTTCCTCCATTGTCTAAAACAAGCCAACAGAACTTGCTAGGTAGCGCTGGCTAATGTCTGTGGAGAGTTGTTTTGCCTCCAGCTAAGCCCCGCCCACCAGAAATCGTCATACTGTTTACTAACAGTCAAAGGGTCTATACTGGTTGCATTTGGTGACAGAGATACAAGAGCTACAGAAGACACTGTCTCCTACGTCTTTAGCCAGAGGACAGTCCAACTGACTTTTGGGCCTGGGAACATTTGCCTCCAAAACTTGAGATTTAAAAAGCAAAGAGTGTAATTTGTTATATCCAACAGATTTATAGGTCTGTCTTGCTCTACTGACACAGAAAAGAAGACTGATTTTACAGAGTCGCATCATGCTTGACCGGATTTTACATTAGAAGAAGAATTTCCCTTTAACTTTTGCTGCTGAACTGTAAAATTTACTGTCACAGTCACCCTTTTCATCTGCTCCTTCTCATATTTGCATTTACTTCTGATGCACCCAGCAGACTCCTTTTTAAGAGGGAACTATTTTACAGTCATCATGGGACGCTGAGTGATTCAGTAATCCAGTAGCCATCAGTCCCAGCAGGGTCGATGGGTATGTCATTTTTTCTTTAAAAGACATCAGTTTTCAGTGACGGACATTGTCGCATCATCGTGGTGATTATTTAACTGACACTGTTACTCCTCTCAGGACACTGTTAAACACTGACATTAGCTTGAACACTTCTCGTGAGGCATGCAGAGCAACATGGTGAAACTCTTACTCACTGTGGATTTGGGGAACAGTCAGGAAGAGTTATAACCCCTGTCCAGAACTGGTTGTTTCCCTCGTATCTCTGATTAAAACATTAATCAGGCCTAAACCTGCAGCCTTCTGTGGCATTGATTAAACCATCTAGTTAGGTTACAGATGGACCGGAGGAACATGGACGCTGATGTAGCATTACATCTGCAGGGGAAACAGGGGCAGTAATGTTGGATGAGAAATGTGTTGTTTCGTATGTTTGCATCAGCAAATTCTGCTCTGTGTGTTTGAGTCGGGTGCATTTTCTATGTTTACTTGTTCTTGTTTGTGTGTGCGACTACCTCACCCTGCTCAGTCTTTAGTTCCTGTGCTAGTATGTGAGTGTGTGGATACGTATGCTCCGCAGCCAACATGGGCATTAATCTGCAGACACTGCAGCCTCCACTCTTCTGGCTTTTGGCTTTCCACAAGATTTTCTATCCTGTCTGCAGGGATTTGATCCCATTAAGCCACAAGAACATTACTGAGGCCTAACTCTGTTGGCTGATAACAGTCTGTGTTCCAGTTTATCCTAAGAGTTAGATGGGGTTGATGTCAGAGCTCTGTGCAGGCCAGAGAATGTCAGGTGGTTGTTGGACCCATCCATCACCGCTCCTGCTCGCCTGACTTGTACTTCCATCACCTTACCTTTCATTGCTGCCCCACTGCATTTCCCCCTCACACCGCCAGCCACCATAGAACAATAATGGCGACCGATCATGTATCACCCCGACGTGAAAGGACGGCTTTTTTCATCAGTGTGTGATGCCGGAAGTCACTGACCAAGCAACGGTTTTCATCGACTTTGGAGTGAGACTGGATTGGCCGAACTGTAACCACAAAAATGGAATAATGTATTTATGTATTATGTCACAATAAATAACTTAACACGCCGTGGCAGTGGCAAATAAACGACACGAAAATGTGTGATACTCGCCTGCAAATATTTTGCATTAAAACAATTTAATATAATGTTTTGATATGAATATATTTGCCAGAAGCAAAGCAAATGTGCAATAACTACCAGGATCCTATTGACCCAGAGCAGCTTCTGGCATAATGGATGTACCTGCCGTGACGTCGGCAGTTGGTTTGTGGACTCCTGTTTCGGCACTTTGGCTGTCACCATCTTGGTATGTTGGAGCCACAAGGGACCATATTTAGAGTGGAGACGAGAGGCTGGCACTGTGGAGGAGCGAGAGGTGGATCTGATTGAGAAGCCCAGAACACTATAGGCAGACAGCCTGTCACTCAATGCATCCAACTCTTAAGTATGCTTAAATTCAAGTCTTAATAACATTGAAACAGTTGAGTTATATAGAAATTCACCCCTGTACAGTTGTCATGAGGGGAGACATTAGATATAGAGACCAAAACCTGTATTTGAACCAGGCTGTGACTGCGTTTATATCTGCTGTAAAGTTGGGCATTTTAACATGGTGGTCTGTGGGGACTGACTGGCTTCCAGAGCCAGCCTCAAGTGGACTTCCAAAGTTTTGGCGCATCTGTGTTGGCTTCATTTTTCAGCCCTGGAGGCTGCCGCTTGGTGTGAGGTAATCTGTAAGCTTTTTAGTGAGTTTAATTTAAGCAAAATGTTCTGAGTACATTTGGGTTGCTACTGTTAAACAGTTGTCCAGTGTATCTTTCGAAGGCTTTTACTGTGAAAGGTAAGAATGGAAGGAAAGGAGTAATAAAGTTAGCTGTCTTGGTTCAGACTTCAGAGCCTATGTGCTGTTGTTGTGTAATCCTCACCACCTTTATTTGGGTGCAATAGCACCCCAAATACTAAACAAATGTTGCTTTTAGCTGGATGATAGTAGCATCCTGTGCGAAAGTACAAATGACAAAAAAACAGTTGTAAAAAAATATATTCACTTGTGAATGAATCACACAAAAAACTCTCCCAGTGGGTAAAGACCTCAAGAAATCTTTAACTGGAAATACTAAAGCCTAGTTCACATTACACGATTTTCACCCTGATTTTGCGTCACAGAGACTATCGTAATCTTTTGAGTGTTCATACCTGGCGACGTGTGTTTCTGTCATTGGGAGTCTCGCCAACTGCGTTACGACCTGTGTGTGCACACCACAAGATTTCCCCACCGAGCCCTCGCTGACAGAGCCCCAGATAACACAGTGACGTCACCAAACGTGGAGACGACACATCGTAAAGGCATGGATATTCTTCCCAGTGCTGAATCAGATCTGCCTCCAGGGCCTGGGTCCAAACACAATGCGCTCCCCATGATCCTGTGGACGCCGCCATTGTTGTTGCTTGTCGGCTTGTCAGTGTTGCCAGATCTTGGGAGAGAAACAAGCAACCAGGGCTATGGAAACAAGCCCAAAAGAAGCGATGGGTATAGAAAAGTGACGTTTAGAGAGCAAGCTCAAATAAGCAACTCCACTTTAGAAACACGGCCAAAAAACCACAACCCGACTACCAATATGTGTAAGTGATTTACAAAAACCGTCCCATATGATTCGTCCAGTCTGAGGGTTTGCAGTGTACATATTTACAGCAGTTTGCTGCCACAGAATATACATGCTGCCCCCCACATCCATCCATCAGCATGCACACAGGCATACAGTTACATATGTTCACAGGCTTGCACATGTAATGATACTGTAGTTTCGCCGTCACAGAGCTGATGTGGAGTTTAATTGCAGCCGTAGTAGCAGCGAGCCTCTCGTCGTGTTGTGAAACCCGTCATTTTCACAGGAGTGCATCCGAAATCGGCGAACAGCACATTACACAGATATTTCCAATCCGTCTAACAGGACTGGCAATTTGAGCTCGCAGGTGCTACTTTGGATGAGCCGCGTTCTGTGAAGCATAATTCACCATGTGATTGGCTTCATTGTTGCAGCACTCTCATTTTTTCTCCTGGCTGTTTATGCGTCTGTCTGTCCAGCTGAAATGACTGGCCGGATGAACGAATGGCACATTCAGTATGGAGTGAAAGCATGCGCGAGCACTCACAGGAAATGTTAACTTTGTGTCTTCCTGTGATTCAGCTTGAATTTCAGGCGTCCGGCTAAAATCCTTGAAACTGGAAAACTCAATATCACTGTTCTCTCTGTGCTTCAGACACATAGGCACATATAGCCCTGTCTGCTCTCCCCTCCCCTCCTTTTGTCATCCAGTTGGCGGTGTCTAGCGTGGCACTGCTTGTTTACAGCACAGCAGAGTTAATTAGCCGTTTTATGGCTGATTTACAGCCACACAGGCAGACAGAGAAGATGGCCGCTGCCTTGTCCTTGTTGCCCACTCAAGGACTTATCACAGGGGGCATTAAACACACAACACATGCATGACCACACACACAAATGGTCTGTTTAAATTGAACATATGCATTAGCATTCATATGCATGTCAACATGTAAAATGGCGGACAACAAGAGTCCATATACACACTTGCATATTCACCGGACTCTAAAACTTAACACAGTGCTGCATTTTACTCCCTCTTTTTATGTCTCGACATAACTCCACTGTCTAGACTGATTTATCAGGTCGCAACACACACACACACACACACACACACACACAAATGTGACCCAGCTCACCTTGACCAGTTTAATCTCAGTAACACAGGAGCAGAGGCTTTAGGGATGAAAGAGCTGAGAGAACACCTCGTATGACACGAACTCACACATGGATGCACCCAAACAGAAAAGCTTCAGTTACGCATACCGTGTATCAAAGGTATCTTAGTCGACAGAAAATGACGCCGCTCAGAAAACCTTTGTGGAGGGCGTCTTTTTTTATCAATTACATGACACGTTCATGAACTCTGTAGGTAAAATTAATCATTGTCTCTTTGTAAACAGACAATAAAACAAAACATGATGCTGCTCTAAAGGTCTAAAGGTATAAATTACCTCATCCAGTCCTCAGAGTACACACACCCTCCCTCCTCTCACACACCTTCTCACCTCACCGCTTACAAATCCAGGCTGACACCAGCAGGAGGCTAACAGCGATGCTAGCGAGCACACACTGTCATCTGAGCAGCGTAAGCGTAGCGGTGACAGCTAACAAGAGAAGACATCACGTTAGCCGGCACGGCGGCGTGCTAGCAGAGAAGTTGGTGCCGCCGGAGCCGGCGCGCCTGACTGCGCTGATGTAGCTACAGGTGTAGTATTCATTCATGCTTAAAGAGTCTGACAGTGGCAAGCGAGCAGCCGGCGGCGCACTAGCACAACACCTGACAGCTGGTTAATGTCAGTGTGCAGCGTTTTTTCTCAGCAACAGGAGAGGACACAGAGGAGGTGCCTCAGTTTAGGTGGAGGTAGCAGAGTGTGGAGGCCACTGACATTCAGGAATGGGTTGCTTCTTTTTTTATTCTTTCTTTTGTTTATCTTTTTTCTTTGTTTCCTTTGTTGCTGTCATTTCTTTAGTTGTGGCTCTGATGTGATTTTTCTTTCTTTACATGTTTTTTTGTTTGTTTGTTTGTTTCATTCTTCCAGTCTAGATTTTGTTAAATCATCATGGTGTTTCTTTGTCTTGTTGCTGTCTTTATAGTTAGTATTTTCAGATTATATCTATGTGATCTCTGGCTTAATGGGATAATTGATAATTGAGAAAAACAAGAATCATACTCTAAGGAAAGTTGGATCCTCGTCCGTTGGTTTGTCCAGTTCTTGTAAAAGTGATATCTTAAGTACACCTTCAGGAAATTCCTTCAACTTTGGCACAAACGTCCACTTTGACTCTACAATGAAGAGAGTGGATTTTGGTGGTCAAAGGTTAAAGGTCAACGTTACTGTGACTTGCGTCCACCTCATTATCATGAGTATAATATCTTGATGAAGTGATTTGATTTTGATATTCAAAGGTCAAGGTCACTGTGACCTTACAGCCGCCTTATTCTCGTGAACGCAGAATCTCAAGAAGGCCTTAAGGGGATTTCTTCAATTTGGCACAAATGTCCACCTGGACTCAAGAATGGTTTGAATTTGGTGGTCAATGATCAAAGTCAATGTCAGTCGACGTCACTAGAGTCTTGCTCTCTTTTTTCTTCAGATTTTTCACATGCGTCCACCTGGACACAACAATGAACTGATGAGATTTTGGCTTGCGTCTGTCGCATTCTCATTAACGCAATATCTCAAGAGCACCTTGAGGAAATTTCTCTCAGATTTTGCACAAATTTCCACTTGGACTCAGAGATGAAGTGATTAGGTTTCCCGGTCAAAGGTCAAGATGGCTGTGACCTTGCGTCTGTCATGACGGACCTTGCGTCCATCTCATTCTCGTGAACGTGATATCTTAATCCCTCAAATTTGGCACAAACATCCACTTTGACTCAAGAATCAACTAATTAGATTATGGTGGTCAAAGGTCACAGTCACTGTGACCTTAGGTTTGTGTCATTCTCCTTAAAACAATATCTCAAGAAGGCTTTGAGGGAATATCTTGCAATTTGGCACAGACATCCACTCGGCTGTAACTCAAGAATTAATATGCTAATTCTGACAAAATGAAGAGATGCCATTTTATATCCAAAAGGTCAAAGGTCATCTTCACTGTGACATCATAGTGTTCTGCAAAAACGCTTTCCTCGACATTATTCAGGGTCATTTCTCAGAAACATTTGTTCAGATGCTGAATCTTTGGTGTCCACCTTGAAACTAAAACTGATCATATAGATCTTCTGTGTGAAGCATCCATGTTTTAGAATATGTAGCTTCTTTTCAACATCCATATTTAAAGCATTGTCTACTGTCATGGCTTCATATGAGTCGGGACCGACATCAGTGTAAACTGTAACTGCATCTAGACTGGTTTTCAGAGGCGTACAACCACAAGGCAGTAAATCTAGTTTGTCTTATTACTTTTTTGGACCTGCTTTGCAAAGGCTGGATTTTCCCACGCTGATACATACAAGTTTATTTCATGTTATTCATCTTAGTGAAAAAAAAACAACATCTCTATAAACAAACAAACATTTTTCCCTCTTTTAAGGGTCTCAATCTGCAGCCCAGATTCTCCCTTGGTATTCCCGGCACTGGTTTCACCAATGAGAGGTGTCTGTGTGTGTGTGTGTGTGTGTGTGTGGCGAGGGCTGCACCAGGCAGAGTTTGTGCCGAAACAACAAGCAACATACTGATGATTAGAGCTTGGCGCATTGTCGTCCAGAAATGAGTTTGTTTTGCGTGAAACAGGTGGCCACCCCCGAGCTAAATGTAGAAACAAAACCCCATTAACATGTCTGTAGTGAAGTGGAAAAAGCTGGGAAACGGGGCTTTTGATGGAGAGAGGAGAGTAGATGAGGCTGCAGTGAGCACGTTTCCTTTTTTCTGTGTCCTCGTAGCGATTCAGGTATAGATGCACGTGATGCGTTTTTTTTTTTATCTCTGCTGATGTTGGTGTGCGTCTTTGTGTGGGGGTGTCGGTGCCTTTGCATGTTCCCAATATGTTGTTCTGTTTTTTTTATGAGCTGTGTATCTGTGTTTGTGTTTCCACTTGGGGTGTTTGGACCTCATGCTGATAAAGGCCTCGCCATCTGCCTTTGTTCATCTGACATTTCCTCATTAATGAAGTTTGCCCGCCCTCCTCCTCCCATCTGACTCCCTCCGTCCCCCCCACCGCCTGCCAGTCCCCACTCCTCCTCGCCTTCCTGTGCATCTATCAACCATTTGGCTTTGATCCCTGCTACCCCATCCCTCATTCTCCTCCTCTTCCTTTTATCCATTTCTTTTTTCTTCTTCTACTGTCTCTTTTTCTACGTCTGTCCCCAGCCTGCACGTTCTCCTCCTCTTCCCACTTGTCCCCATCACTCCTCCAATTTATTTTTTCCCCCACCATCCTTTAACACAGTGGCTCCAGGTGGTGGGGCTAATTCTGAATGGACTGCAAGTGACTCTCAAACTTGTCGAGTTTGTAAACCACGCTTTATTTTGAAGTACAGTGCATTTCCAGCACAGAGCTTTTATTTTGAAGTGACATTTTCTGTTGTAGAGCGAGTGACTAAGGTACAGATTCTTGACAGAGACGGAAAACTAGAATATTTTAAATTGTGTGGACCTTGAACTGATGGCTAAGGAGAAATCTTGACCCTCTGACTGGACCAGTTGGGAACCACTGCTTCAGCACACATGGTTATCGATCAGAAAAGCATTTGTACCATTTGGTTGCTGGGCAAAATCTGCAGTCCAGATGGATGCAAGGGAGAAATTGAGCAAGGCATTCCACCTCCGGTTGGTCCCAATAGAGCTGCTCAGTGGCCGACTGTAGGCGACTGTGGTCCAACTGTACCTGAATAATAATGTTTTATGATTAAAAACAGTGCACGCCGTCAAATATTTCCCTCAGAATAATGTGTTGAATAAAAACCCTTTCTTTTCTCTGTCTCATTCTGCAGCAGCTGATGAGAGAGCGACAGCAGATGGCCAGTCGTCCCTTTGCTTCGGTTGCTGTGGCGCTGGAGGTGGGCGGCGACCAAGAGGAGCTGCTACAGGTCAGCAGAAAGACACAAACACGGGCACACACAGAAATAAACACCGCCAAAGAAGACACACATAAATACACAAGGGAAATCATGGTGTTGTGTTTGGTAACGCGCAACACAGGCGTTGAGGGCAGCGTGTTCATTAGCATATCCATGCAAGGACACTGACGCTGCTTTGGCCCTCTGACCTGCTGCCATCAGTGGTGTCGTGGCCCTGCTGTGGGGGTGTGAGTGTGTGGATGCACGACAGGATGCTAGCACTGTAAACAAACTCATAGTCCAACAAGTTGCTTTGAGAAGAATTCAATTTATAGCATATCTTGCACATAAAGGTGGAAGTTGCCTGAGACAACCTGTGTGGGTGGACCGTGGATGTGAAGTGGAAAATATTGCTCAACACTGCTCACCAACCATTTCCAGAGGCTACAAGAGGCCCGAGGCAGAGTCCTGCACGGGTCTGATTTTCAAGACCCGCTCCTGAACCAGCACTGCGACATGAATGCTGCGGCTGCCCCGCCACCTACACATAAAACAATTTGTCCTGCAACCCGACCTGGAAGCACAAATCCCATAATAACCATGCACCATTCAAGTCATTCAGTTAGGCAGCACATTTAAAGTGATCGCTTTGGGACATTTCATACATTCTCAGTCATTATACTTTAAAATGAAGATAATTCAGGAAAAAATTTGAATGGAACTTTCTTGCTTGTTGGTGAAGATTCTCAGTCATCCAGGTCATGGTAATCCAAAGTGCTACATCGAAGGTAACTGGACTGGCTTGAGTTTCTTGAAGATGTCTCACCTCTCATCCAAGAGGCTTCTTTGATTCTAGCGGACTAGTGCGTAGTGGCAGGCTTTACCCCTCGTTTCTACTTCCATTTGTGTACAGAGAGCCACAGTCTCACTCCAAAGTCGTCGATATCTGGTGCTTGGGCAGACACTTGCGGCGTCAGCAAGCAATGAAAAGAAGGCGTTCTTTAACACTGGTTGCCAAGTCAAGTTGCCTATGGTATAGCACTTAGAAAATGTTCTGCTTATTCTCATGACAGTGAGCAGCACTTCTTCACAGTTAACGTGCCTGTTAGCAACGCACATGAAACGACTCTCATATTCCAGCTGGTGCAGGGGACAGAGCCGACACACAAAGTCAACCATCAGAGTATTAAATAGTTAAAACATGAAATTACTCGTACTCGTCGTCCTCCGCTTATCCGGGTCCGGGTCGCGGGGGCAGCAGCCTCAGCAAAGAAGCCCAGACAGTCCTCTCCCCAGCCACTTCCGTCAGCTCTCTCAAATGAACCCTGAGGCGTTCCCAGGCCAGCCGGGCGATGAAACCCCTTCAGCGTGTCCTGGGGCGGCCCCGAGGTCTCCTCCCGGTTGGACATGCCCAGAAGGCATCCTTACTGGATGCCCGAACCACCTCAACTGGCTCCTCTCGATGTGGCTCAACTCTGAGTCCCTCCTGGATGTCTGAGCTCCTCACCCTATCTCTAAGGCCGAGCCCAGACACCCTGCGGAGGAAACTCATTTCGGCTGCTTGTACTTGCGACCTCGTTCTTTCGGTCACTCGTGACCATAGGTGAGGGTTGGAACGTAGATCGACCGGTAAATCGAGAGCTTCGCTTTCTGGCTAAGCTCCCTTTTCACCACAACGGACCGGTTAAGCGCCTGCATCACTGTCAATCTCCCGCTCCATCCTACCCTCACTCGTGAACAAGATCCTGAGATACTTGAACTCCTCCACCTGAGGCAGGACCTCCCCCCGACCCGGAGTGGGCAATCCACCCTTTTCTGGCTGAGGACCATGGCCTCAGACTTGGAGGTGATGATTCTCATCCCAGCCGTCGGGATGAGAAACATGAAATTAGATTATTATTATTTTCATTTTTTTCCAATATAGTTATCATCCAACACCTGCAGAGCAGACAGAATGTTGCTGTAATCTTTGGCTTTCTTTTGAAAAGCTAAGTGCACTGGAAACCTCTGAGAGAAGTCTGTTGTGATTAGAGGTGAATGGAGTTGTGATTCACTGGAATGGCAGCAGAGGTTCATAAAGACAGTTTGACATCATCTGGTTTGCTTGCAACGCTCAGAGCCATCCCACAGTGCAGTGCACGGCCAAGTCAACATCGACCCTCGTCGATTCAGGAAGAATAGCAGCAGCTATCCCATTGTTCCCTGATTAGACAGTAACAAACAGAGAGGGCTGCAGAGGATACAGAGCAGCAGTGTTGTGGGATTAAAAAGTGTTGAGCACAAACAAACAGAATCCTCGGGCTGAACTGAGCGGACTGAATCATCAGTGTCACTGATCAGATCAGGAGCTTTTTACAGTGGAGCTTCTCTGGTGACTGGAAGCATTATTGTCAGCCCGGCCAGGAACAGTGGAGATTCAGTTACTCTTTACAGATAGGTGGCTGCTGAGCTTTTAACAGGGTTCACACAAGTGCTTGGCGTAATGGAGTACTGGAATACCTTGAAAATAGTCCCCTTTTTTGACTTCAAATGAACTACATAATCTTATTTTTGGACCAAAGTTTTGTCATCAGAAATTGCTAAACTTTCTCTTTTTAAAATCGTGATGCATCACTGTCAGGACCGGGCACACTCTCCCTCTCTTTTCCTCCTCAACTTGATGATGTCCAGCCCGACATTGTCGTTTATTTTAAAGGTTGTGTCTTTCTGTGATGCTGGAGGCACTGTAAGGCGTTAATGCCGCAAGAAAATAAGATGAAATTAAACTTTCAATAGGAAGCTATGCTAAACAGGCTCAGACAAACGCAGCTCACCTCGACAACATCCACATTATACCTCAGAGAAGCACTGACGTTAACAGAGGTGGAGGGCTGAGGGGAGAGAATGCAGCTGGCTTCGAAAGCCCACTCTTCGCTTGGCTGTCCTGTGTGAGAACAGAGCTCTCTGTGTGATTCTCCAACATGTTGGCACCTCACCTTCACCCACCGGCCCTGAAGGGTCCTCATGAGGCAGCGTGGGCCCTGAGAGAGGCAGCTGGCCCTGCTGCTCATATCAGCCTCTTGTATAAAGAGATTACAGAGGACGTGCTGCAACATGACAGGGGTACTCTCACTGAAAGGGTAACCACCGAATGAGATGTGCCCTTCTGCTGAAGGGGGAGTGGCAGGCAGTTGTCCAAACGGTGGTGTCACCTCTGTTGTGAGATGTCTGTACTCAGTGTTATATGCATGCAGGGTTTAGCTCAACAGAAAAGGGCATGGAGACAGTTTGCTGGCGTGGTTACGGAGGCTTAGTGGTTAGTTTTGCTGGGTCACTGTTGGGCAGTGGTGGAGGAGGTACTTCCAACACATCCTTTACTAGATAAGTAAAAGTAGAGACCATGATATAAAAAAAACCTCCATTATAAGTAAAAGTCCTGAATCAAATTGTTACCTCGGTTACATTCTAAATTATTATCAACAAAATGAAGGTAAGGTGTCAAAAGTTAAGGCTCCTATTATGCAGAATGACTCATTTCAATATAGCAATGTCCCGATCTGATCTCAAAAACAGCTATTGAGGCATTTTTTAATGATCGGAATTGATTGTATTGAGTTTACAGAGCTCAATCTGATCCCTTGTCATGCACCGTGACACAGTGAGTGCAGCCATCGTCAACTCTCTGCTGTCTGTCTCTTCTCCACTGATATCCGGTGTGTGTGGAGCAGAGTCCGAGCTCCACCCGTGGATGAAACACCACACAACAGCAACAATAGCAAAATGCATTATAAAGGTGCGGACACACCAAACCGACATCAAAGAAATAGCAACGACGAAAGCCAACTGTTGTGTCGCCTCATGTCGCCCTGTGTCAGTTGCATTTGAAAACACTACACAGACTACATCCGACGGTCAAGTAGCACGTACCTTCTGCGCCTGCGTGAGAGAGAGCGGAGTGAGAGAGTGGTACATCCTGTCAGCCGAGGGGTTTCCTATCTGTGCAGCCGAGCACCGCCCCACAGACTTCAGCTCAGTGTGGAAGCCGCTTGCTTTTTGCTGTCATCTCAGGCACAAGTTGTTTCTCTACCTGGCTCAGAGGAAAGACAGACAGCATTGCAGAGCTTACGATAACGACATTCATCATGCCATTGGAAGTGCAACATAACTAGTGTTGTGTCGGTCGCGGACGTGTCGTTCAAACGAACGAATCTTTTAAGTGAACATACTGAACTGAATCCCTTCCTGAAGTGATTCATTCCTTCCTCAGTTCAGTTGAGCTCTCAGCAGCGAGCATACAGGCTGGGACTGGAACTGCCGATTCAGTCCGATCAGTGTAAATGATGAATCACTCGCGAGGCAAAGACAGCCAGGCTGCAGGGAGGGAGGGAGGGACCGCCTACCCGCCTGACGAATCACTCGGTGAACGAATCACTTGGTGAACGAATCACTCGGTGAATGACACTCTCCCTGAGTGATTCCAGTCATTTCCTCTCAGGGATACACTTTCATGGGGACCGCTTTCTCCAAGCTAACGGCTAATGTAGCCAGGAGTCAAGCCACATGAACATATACACACACCTCCCCGTTGTTTTGACAGATTTAGTTTCCAGATAAACAATCTTAAAACGTTAGGCTGACAGCAGTAATGAGAAGAGTCAGACTCACCAGTCAGTGCAGAGCAGCAGCTGCAGCGACGGAGACGGGGGTGTGGTGTGTTCAAGTGTAATAGGCACTTTATTGATCCCGGAGAGAAATAACTTTTCTTTTAACTTTGCTAAATTGTATAAAAGGAAATGAAAACACTCAAAGTATCCATCAATAGGTATGCCAAAATTGTATGAATGAATGAATGCATCGTATATTTTCTTGTCTGGCTGTTTCAACACAGTCCACCCCAAATGGAATTATTCAGACATTTTTCTAGGGCCATCACACTGACACAAACAAAATAAATAACAAATATAAAGTTAACTATTCAAAGCAAAGCACTGGCATAGCAAAATAAATGCCTGATACAAATGGAAAATAAACAAATTAAACAGATAGTTGTTCAGAATAAAGCGTGTGGGAGGACAGAGTGTGTGTCTATACCTGCAGGTGTGCCACATTCATCTGCTGGGTAAAGTGATGCTTTATAAGATCCACCCCAAGAGCCCTCAGGTTTTATGAATATAATTAGATACTGCAAATATGTGATAATCAAAAAGCCATTTCATTATATCACTGTCCTGCAACACGCCTTCCTGTTTTCATACTTTGTCAAAAAGAATTGACAAGTCAGCCACTGCCTTCAGCACCTGGTCATGGCGCCAGGTGCACCTCCCCTCAGCTCAGGATGTACTCTAGGTAACCTTTTGCTGGGCAAAGTGGACATGCTGGGTTTCTTCTCGCCCCTCAGCAATGCAGGTTTGGAAACTGGATCAGAAAGTTGAGTCTTGCTGGTTCTGACATCCACAGTTCTGTCCGGGGGATCTTTCGGGCAGATGCATGGTCTCATTTCGTCCGAGGATCTAGAAGATTTTGTCATTTTTTCTTAGGTTGTGAGTGTGACTGTCTGTGTCAGAGCAGGAGGCACTGAGCACTGAGTTGAAAAGGCTGAGAGACAGTGAGGGCTACTGTGTGTATAATGTGAACTTCAGTTTGTAAAAATATGGAGGCAACATGTTACTAAGAGGGACGACATTTTTTCTGTACACCCTGGTAAACCACCAATGTGTCATCTACAGAGTGTCGTTTTAGTTAATGCAGTGTTACACTGTACAGTTACAAGTTGTTTAATGATGGATTACTGTAATCTCATTACACAGGGTCCTTGAAACAGCTAAAATGACACACTAATTTGTCTGACCTTGCTTTGATGTCACTCATTTTAACCTATTAATAATCCTGATAGAAGCAATGCATCATGGGGAGTGAACTATTACCCCGGAGCCATCTCCGTCCCCCTCCCTAAAGCCACAGCGGAGCCCAGTGACAGATGTTGCAGGAGATTTACTGTGCGCAAGAGGTTGCGAGAGAACAGTCGCCCTCATTTATCAAACTACATGCAAACAAATGCGCATTGAAAGCTTTGTTGGAGAAGAAAACAAACACTGATGAACCTCCAGTCAAGGCTTTAAATTTGAGTTAATCCAGAAGCAAATAGATTTGACTGTTTCCAAGTTTTGCATTTCAGAATTTTACAACATTCAACTTCATTTTAGATGCAGAATTAAATTTATTCAATGAACTCTGAAGGAGCTGAATGCGACATCAAGAACATTGATTTAGCAGCCAACAGCTTGATTTTTCTCTGTCAGAAGAGAATTAAGTCACGTGTGTTGTAATCCAAACTTCTCTGTTCTTTGTTGTGGTAGATGATCCGGCCACATGTGCATGTCAATGCACGTGAGTCCCTGTGAGTGTGTCCCTGGCTGGCTTAATGCTGCAACTCTGCAGTGCACATATATGGTTGTAACCACTGATATCAGAATGGCGTCGACACAGAAGCCTTACTCCCACCGTCCAGTTTCTCCCCCGGTAGTCTCTATATACAGACTCTACATTCAGTGAATGTAGAGTCTGTAGGCAAACCCCGGAGATCTTGCCTCCTGAAGAAGAGCGGAACATAACTGGCGTCACTGCAAACTCACTGGAAACGCAAATTCGCCTCCTCCGCCCAAATCAAACCGGCCACTAGTGTGTGACTGTGTGTGAATGGATGGATGTCCATTTACTCTTCACCATCCCGAGAACACAATTTTGTGTGACTTTTTTAGCTCCAGTTTCAGAGAAGGTGCTCCAGGTTTTTGTTGATTTCGTCGAACACAGCCAGTGCATCATCTGCAACCAACATTTTTAAAAACCTGTTAAGCCATGTAAACAACAGACAACACAAAACACAAGCCCAGCTTGTAACATAAAGAATCAACCCGGTCTCACTCCCAAGTCCTCGAAATCCAGCATTTGGGGAGTGACTTGCGCCGTCAGACACCAACGTAAAAGCTGTCCTTTAATATCAGCTTGATACGCTGCCGGTTGTCGTTATAGTTTTACAGTACTCGGCAGTGTCAGGGGGAAATGCAGCGGGAGAGCAAGGAAAGTTAGCAGCGGCCCGGGTTCGAATCCAGCCTGTGGTCCTTTGCTGCATGTCATCCCCCCTCTCTCTCTCCCTCCCTCACGCTTACCTGAAGAGAATAGCGTCTGATTCAGAAAGCTGCTGTGTAACAATCGGCTGACACTGTTTCCATCCTCTTTCAGGTCGAGCCGGATCATATATTGATTTGAATTTTCATGGTGTGAGATTAGATTTTATTTGCGATCTCAATTATGATGTGATGCAGCTGAAATTCTTTTCGTTAGAGATATGTGACATGACTTTATACATTTATGACACAACCTGAGCACAGTCTGATGAACAAACAGTACCTCAACTTGTTTAGTCATTGTATTCTCTTTCTCTTAAGCGTACATTTCTTCTGAAGCTTTCCACAGTCGGTTCACGTAGTGACATTATCAGCTTTGAGATACGCTGTAAAACATATCGTGATGTTTTAAAATTACCCGCTAACACAAAGTCCACCTCCACATATCTCCCCACACACTTTAAGCTGAAGGTTATAGAGACAATAGTACGGGAGGCTATCTGCACACGGTGCTTAATTAGTTTTAGCTCTGCTTCGACCAGGTTGGACTTGGCTCAGTTCAGTTCGGTTCACGTGCTTGCGGAAACCTCGGGAGTACCTCCCCTTATCTCGGCCTCAGCCTGGTTTCCATTTCATTCTTGAAGGTGAGAGACAATAGGGCAGAACGCTATCTTCACACCGAGGTTAATTACACAACATCTGGTTCATAGTCAAGCGTGCAGCTTAGCATAATTTTGTAATGAATGAGAGAAAGGGAATGTTTCTATGCTGCCCCGCTATTTTATGTTGTCCCGCTTACGCAGAGCAGCAGAGTATGGTTAAACAAATGGAGTCATCATCACCCCATTTCATGCCATGTTTACACAGCGAGCAAGGAACACAACACCTGTTGTTTACACACACACACACACACACACACACACACACACACACACACACACACACACACACACACACACACACACACACACTGATTTCATCTGCATAAGAGGGAGAGGAATGTGTGTGTGTGAATTAGATGTAATTGCATGGAGAAGACTGTGGTGTGATTTGATGGAGGATTAATGCATCAAAAGTTTGTGTTGTGTCATTTATTTCTACAATATATATATTGCAACCATCACAGATCTATTTTCAACATACACTCACCAGCCACTTTATTAGGTACACCTGTGGCACATGGCAGCAACTCAGTGTATTTAGTCATGTAGACATGATGAAGACGACCTGCTGAAGTTAAAACTGAGCATCAGAATGTTGAAGAGAGGTGATTTAAGTGACTTTGAACTTGGCTTTGTTGTTGGTGCCAGAAACTGCTGATCTACTGGGATTTTCACACACAACCATCCCTTTGGGATGTGCTGGAACGGGAGATTCTCATCATGTATCAACTGTGTGATATCATCATGTCAATATGGACCAACATCTCTGAGGAATGTGTCCAGCACCTTGTTGAATCTGTGACACCAAGAATTTAAAAGGGGGTCCAACTCGGTACTAGCAGGGCGTACCTAATAAAGTGGCCAGTGAGTGTATAATAAGCAGAGAAGCCCTCCTCTTCACCCACCTCCCCTTTCTTCCCTTCAGTACCTCTATCTCCTGTTACACACATTACACATGTTAAATGCAAAATAGTGAGAACAGTTTCCACATGGCACAGTTGTTCACACATAAAAATTATTTCAGTATTACTGTATTTAAGAAAATGCTTAAGTGGTTTCCAAGTAGACCTTGATTTTTACTTTCAAGTAAAATGTCATTTTTCTTCCATTGTAATCTTATGTGCCATTTTCAACCCAATCACCATCTTTAGGCCTGTCAGTTTTCTCTCAGTCCCACCAGCAGCTTGTAATCTACACAGATCAGTTAAACTATAAGACTCTTAGCCACATATGAAAATGAAATGCACGTGATTTATTGTGCAAAGTTCTGGCACTGACTCAAAACCCAGCAGATCATGTTACACAAAGCTGGAGCAGATTGTGGTTCAGTGCCGTGAGCCTGCCCCGGTGCCTGCGAGACAACATGGAGATTGTGTGGGAAAAAGAGCTTATCACAATAGAGGCTGAACACATGTAGTGATGAGTTAAGCTGTAGAAAGTCTCTTTATATACCACTGTTATCAACATAATGAGGAATCTTTGTTAATTAATGAATCTTCAAGTCACAAAATGTTGACACTAAACGTATCGGTTATATGCTCACTGACAACGTGTTGCATTTGTTTTCCTACCATTCCTGCAATACAATATCCTCTCACAGCAACCAAAGAAATTGTTAACTTTTTTATGGTCACGTTGAGACGTTTAAAAAGCACACGGCCTAAAGGAGATGTATGCAACATTCAGAGCAGACTTATGATCTAGAGTCTGAGCTGGGTTTGCCTCCACATGGCTCTCAACACGGAGGTGGCTGAGACCACTGCTAGCAGCTAATGTTGCTAACAGTGTGAACAGTGCTGACAGAGCCAACAGTGTTAACCTGGGGCATGTATGCATAGATCTGGATACAGTGTTGGAGATGGGCCCATTCATCGATACAAACAGTCTTTTTCAAGATAAACTTACATCAGTAAAACACTGCGTATTTATATTTATTTCCTTGTGCAACAAACACAAGGTTAGGCTAAGGCAACAAAAGCACATGGTTTAATGTATCCTCGTAGAACGGTTTGTATGGTATCCTACAAAAATGCAGACACAACAGTTTGTATGATATCCTACAAATTAATGCCCCACAATTGATGTTATGTCCTTATGTAAAGTTAAAGGGGAACTAATGTTCTTTTCAACCTGGGCCCTATTTTCCGATCTACTTTTGTCTAAATGAGTGATAGGATGTTCAATATGTGACATTTCTCCAGTATGAAGCTAGGGCTGACCTGCCTGCAGCCCGTGAGCGCGCGCTATATTAAATAATAGGGCACTCAGACAGCGTCAAACAACATCAAGATATGTCCACTAAAAGTGCATTTTTTTCACACAGATAGGCTCGGATTGTTAGTATAATTATCCGACGACATAACGGAAAGGAGAAATGAACGTCTGTGTTTACCTTTAGCTGGATTCAGACATGTTCCTCTGCCTGTTGCTGCTCCCTCTCTCTCCTCGTCCGCTCTTCAGTTTCAATGAGCTCTGCGTCCGTGTACGTCTGTGTACTCCATGTTCAAATAAATACGGGCGGTCATCAAATTCAAATGGCTCATCCAGGTCCAGGTGGTCAAAATCAGGTAAAAATTTGGAATTGAAATTGAGGAGTGGAGGAGGAGAGAGAGGGAGCAGCAACAGGCTACTAAAGGTAAAGACAGACATTCATTTCTCCTTTCTGTTATGTCGTTGGATAATTATACTAACAATCCGAGCCTATTATGCCCTATTATTTAATATAGCACACGCTCACGGGCTGCAGGCAGGTCAGCCCTAGCTTCGTACTGGAGAAATGTCACATATTGAACATCCTATCACTCATTTAGACAAAAGTAGATCGGTAAATAGGGCCCAGGTTGAAAAAACATTAGTTCCCCTTTAAGTAATTAACATAAAGCTACGGAGCTTAGGTTTTGACAATTACAGCAATGTAGCCTCATAGAACAGTTCGTATGATGTCTTACTAATTAGCACCCAAGAATGAAGTTACATCCTCAACGTAAAGTTACATAATCAACAAGTAAGTTATGGAGGTTTGGTTTAGGAAGAGGACACATGGTGAGGACACACCTTAAAATTATTTAAAGTTCAGGTGGATCTGAACATGATTCTCCTGGGGAGAGAGTCCCGAGGAAAAGTCTAAATTTTTGTGACCCATCCATCACCCCAACCTGCATCCTGACAAGACCCCTCAGGACTTACTACTTACTTACTTCAGCTCATTAGTCTCGTGAAAGCAACCTTTTAAAATAAGTGGGATATGTACAAATTTGGGTGCATTACTTTTCATAGGAAAATGTATGAAAAGTTTATTAGCCTGTGTTCTTGGGTTTTGGCAACAAAAGCACATGGCTAGGATTAGGATTACGATTTTATGACTCCACAGTCGTGTAATCTGACATAGTGATGGGACAGGCAAAAAATGATGTGTAGTCTGAACTCGGCATAACATGCGTGTTCGGTGGGACTGGGTCCTACAACAGAGAACAAAGAAACTGAGATTACAGCACACATAGAGGGAGCATGAGTTCGCTCTGTGCTCAGGACGCTGTATCTTTACATTTGCTGCCATATTAATTTTCTGAAATACATACAGAAGCTCTAAAGCATAACATTACCTTCACATGAAAAACATCAGTAAACATAATCCCGGCAGCAATTGAGTTTCCCACTGGACCATAACTGGGAGAACAAATTACTGTTATATACACATAATTTTTTGTGTTGACATGTGTGCATGTACAAACAAACACATACTGAACTGCCCACCCACAATGTGATTCATGATTCATGTCCTGTCTAACCACATTGTGTTGCCATATGGATAAATACTGTATCTTCTTGCACAGTAGAGGAGGACGCCATCCCCCGAGCTTCCCTCTTGAGTTTCCTCTCAGAAGCTGCAGTCCACAGCGTCTGTTTTCAAACCTCAAAGTCTTTTACTCTCCGTCTCTGTGAGAACAAACGCTTTCAGGATCCATCACAATACTATGTATAAATTCATGTGGACGTGCGGTGCGCTCAGATTCCTCAGGACACATAAAAGATGAACTTAAAATGCTCTCCAGGTGGTTTTCCGTCAAAGACATCTCTTCTGTCCTCTGAAGACTTGCAATTATAGGTACTCTTGGAACAAGAGCCTTCTATCATTTCTGTTTGAAGAAAGTTTTCACATGATGAGCTGTCTGGGCTCGGTTAATCTTTCATAATGATGCCGACTACGCGTGTCACAGCTGGAAAGATTTTTTTTTTCCTTTTGTCCTTTAAAGACGTGCAATTACATTCTTCAAACAAAAGACAAAAAACATTTGACGGTTTCTGTCGGTGTTGTGAGAAGAACGTCTTTGCATGGCGAGGTGTCTGGGCTGGGTTAATGACAAAAACTACATGTGTCACAGCTGGAAGGAAATGTGTAGGCCTGTGTGGTTTGATCCAGACTGTTGTGAATTATCTGCTCTGTTTCCAAGGTATTAAAAAAACTCAATGTCTAACCTCACAGATAAATACAAACCATATGCTATTTTTACAATATTGAACTTTAAGGGAACTTTTTTTTTTTCAGTTACATGCTGTTGTGCTGCTTCCATACTATTTCAAAGGATCAGTTCACCCTATAAAAAGGACTTACAGTAGTGGTATCATACTGGCAATTCAGATTGTTTGGGTCTTAATAATTGTCATATAAAGTAATATTGATTGGAGGCAGAAGTCTTGTGAGACCTGCTGTCACCACCAAGGTCTGTTTGACTGAATGCTACGACAGCAATCACGTTTATGCAGTCGAGATATTTTTGTGTGGATGACTTGATGGCACTTGCCAGAGCATTTTCATTTATACAGCACTCAACATTTGTGATAATGTTTTCTTTTTCAGGAATTAACCTGAATTATAGTAAAAAACCAAGATTACTTATTAGTAGTCCATACCCACTGAGTGCACAGTTGCCCACGTACAGTTTCACTTTGGACTTTGGAGTGAGATGGGGTTGTTTCAGAATAATTTCCTCATCATTTTCAAGGAGTTTCCTGGAAACTTATACCTTAATTTGTTGTTCATGTTTAATCGTTTGCTTCTTTGTGCAGATTTTAGAAAGTTCATTTGACTTGCTGTGTATTGAGTAAAAGAGTCCAGGTGAAACTTGCAAGTAGTAAATTTGAAGTGTGCCAGTTAAACACATTTTTCTCATATAATTCAAACCAAATTTATAGATTTTTAAAATTCTTTTTCAGGATCCATATTAAATGGAATTATTGATGTGGGGTACACCCTGGCTACCACAGGGCTGACACATAGAAATCACAACCATCCACACTCACATTCACTGTCACTTTATTCTGACAGAAGTACATGAGACAGATAGTCTGTGAAAAAAAAAATCCTGCTGCTGCAGACTAGGCAGTGCTGATCCGGTCCAACCTGTGGGAGTTGCTTGGTATTCCCATTTAACTGAATCCAACATGACAACCAGGTCACAAACTTCCTCATTTAACAGCTGAACAGTCACTAAAATGTGTCTGAAAACATTTGAGGTGAGAAACAGGAAATGCAGGAACAGAATCTTGATTCATATTTGATCAGCGCTGCCTAGTGTGACAGTTTGACCACAGTTCACCGAGCGATTAACATGATTGACAGCTGTGTTAGAGACTCCTCTGCTCTGACTGGTTGTTTCCCGGCCATTAGTAATGCCTCGAGGCGATAGAGTCGGCAGAGGAGTGTGAGTTTTTTCACAGATTATGTGTCTCATTAAGCAGTGTGTGCATATAGGGACAGTTTCAGTAAATAGAATTCAAGTTATTTCTTATTAAACCTGAAATCTTCTTCCACATTGGCTGACAATCATCGCCACTTCAATGGCTGTAGTCATCCCCTCCTTGGCTTACAAATCAGCATCAGCAACACACCACTCATGAAACAGAGATACTGTATCTCCATATGTTTGTGGGATGTGGAGTAACATGCTTGTGATGCCGCCTCCTGCTTCTTTTTAACTACAACCCTCCATATGTTAAACAGCGGTAAAAGCCACTACATCACAGAGTATATGGCCCTGTTTTGCAGCTAAAGGCACCCTCTTCCACTCCCCAACTTGATCAGAGCTTTACAGCGTGCCACAGCTGCATTACAGAACAGAGGCAGAGTCATCAGCATAAATCGATGTTTCCACTGCCTCCATAAAGTACTGCCGTTAACGTCGTAAAGCTGATGAGCCCGCAGCAACTAGCATCTGCACGCCTCCGCCTGCGAAAAGCAGTTCCCACCTTGCCGCTGATTAACGGCGGTCTCCTGTTTTCATAATGCTATTTAAGGCAAAGAATGAATCAATTTCATATCTTGTGTTTTAATGTGGCGTATTTATTCTTCAATTGCGGGGATTTAATATGCCTCAGAAAGGAGGTTCGGTGGGTGGAGAGCGATGGATGGATGGACAGAGGGGGAATGAAGGGGAAAGAAGCAGATAAAGAATATTTATAACACCTGAGAGTAATGTATGTTTGGTTGAAAAATACACCACTAAATACTGATTTAGCCACAGTACATGTACACACACACACACACACACACACACACACACACACACCACTGCAGGGCTTATCAGATAACACAAAAGCTTCTATGAGGCAGAGAAAAAAAGGTGCAATAAGGCACAAACACACATGAAAACACACGCTCATTTGCATTCATCATGGACAATTGCATGTGCGCTCCTTCGGTTTACTTTGGCTCTGCAGTCACCTGTGGCTCTTTCTGTGTATCTCATGACTGAACAGCATGGCTGCAGACTCTCACACACAAACGCACGTTATTAACTCAATAACTCACACCCCTGTCAACGCTAACGAGGCTAAAACAAACCCATTCCTCCTCGTGTTCTGTTTGCACTTTAACAAAAAGGATTTTTTTCCTCCTTTCTTTTCATCATCGGGCAGATTAAAAAGAGTCCGGGCCGCACATTGTTTCAGTGGCCGGCGGGGGAACACCTGCAGCAGCTTCAGCTGAGCAAATGTACCGACGCTCTTTAGCCATCTCTCTTTCTCTGTGCCTTGTTTGTCCCTTTCTGTTGATCTTTTTCTTTCTCTGTCTCTGCTACCTCTCTGTCTCAGAAAAATGGGAGTGCACACACAGAAAATCGAACTCTTGACTTACAGTACAAAAAAACAAACAAAAACGAAGCTGTCGGTTTTCCTTTCTTCTCTTTTTTTTCTCCAACCAGCAATTTCATCATTTTGTGGTAATCAATAATATAATTGCAGGTGAGGACAAAGATGGAAAGTGCTCAGTCAAGGAGAAGGACAACATTTGGGGAATGATGCAGTAGAAAATGATGGTTGAACTTGTGACCCAGCTCAGATAAAATACCACAATAACCAGCCCCTGCTGAGAGACTTGCTCTCCTGATTTCGACACTGAAATTGTTGTTGCTCGCAGGGCAACTTGAAAACAGAAGGAAAAACTTTACCTTTGAAAGAATTGTTCGCATTGCTCTGCTCCCCTCTTTTTGAGTGTCAGCAACATTTAACAAAGGTAAAGTTACAAGATTAGTCTCCATTACAACCTACAAGGTTCACTGACAAAACAACTGTCTTATACTAAACACGTTTTCGAAACAAATACAACATGCTAACATTATTAGCACAAGCTTATGGCTTTTTACATTGTTTAAATTAGCCTAGCAACAAGCACAGATTTCCTCTACTCATATGAAGCCAGGATAAATCACACACAAGACTTAGAATGTTATTTTTGACTTTACTGTTGTTTCTTACCTGTGAAATAAATTAAAGTAAATAATAGCTTTGTTTCCACTGAGGGAAATGGTTTCAGCTTGCAAAAACAGACAGAAAGTCTGCGTCAATAGCCATGTTTCCATCAGCCTGGTTAGATGCACATCTAAAAGTATTGCATCGGAAAATTATGATGGAAACGCCAAAATTCGAATTAAAATCCCCTGATTCGCACAAACTAAAATACGTTTTTAGTTGATTCGAAAAAATGTTGATTCGCAAAACGGGGGATGGAAACAGTTATGTTCAAATTAAGTCTGACGTAGCGCACCTCTCTCCATGGTGATATCCACACTCCGGGTCGGGAAGGCGGTAATGCATTTACAAGCTGGTTGCCAACCAACCGCCAGAAAATGTAGAAGAAGAAGAATGCGAGACTTGTTTTGTTTCCGGTTCTGCGAATAAGTCGCCCGACTTCATAGTTTTCACCAAAGTCCTGTTTCCACTGTGGATGAAAATTGTGGATGGTACCAATTGAAAAGTTCCGCACCATCCCCATGTTTGGTCCCCCCTCTATAACTGTAAAATGAAAAAACTAAAATAAAATGTACTTGTAATGTTACTCAGTGATGACGTGAATCCATCAGTTTTTATTGTCTCTGGCATAAACTTTCAGTAATAAGTGAATCTTGAAGTGTTTAAAACAGGGCTGTCAAATATAACACAGTACAAATTTAACGCCACTAATTTTTTAGACGATGATGACATTATGATGAAGCATCGTAACTAGCTAGCTATCTAGACAGAATTGTCTGCAGCTCACTGTACATTTCAGCTGAAGCCTGCTAGCTTCAGAAGTCACATCATAACCACTTTTATGAATTAAGATAAAAATCATTAGATGAAATGTTCAGTTAGCTTGTGGACTATTGCAGTCATTCCAGTTGCTAACATTAGCTTACAAGTAGCCATGTTTAAAATAGGGTAAATGTTAGCCAGCTAGCTATATCCTATAGTATACTCACTGAGGATTTTGAGTCTTGCAACAATTTTCGTACACTGTTTTTCCTTTTTGAAGCTAATAATTTTGCAAATAGTGACTCTGCAAGATCCCCAGTCTTTGCAAAATCTTATTCTGTGACTAAAACCTCTGACTTGTGACACATTGTCTTTAGATATGAGAGGGTTTTAGATTTGAGTCTTTTTTCAAAGTATTCCAGTGTAGCTATGGAAGATGTTAATCACTTATGAGGCAGCATAGATTCTTTTAAATACATGAAAATGCATCAGACTTTTCTAAACAACATTAAAACCTTATGACGAAGGATGCATCATTATAGATGCATCAATGTACTTACCACATACAATGATAACAAGTGACACTGCATTGACTATGAGTTCTTACTACATTTGATTGTTTAAGTGTGTAGGTGAGTTTAGGTATTTATAATTCATTATGAGTCACATCTGTAATGTTTTATGACTGTTGATATAGTGCATCAGTAAGCATTATGTGTGTTTATGAGTGTAGTCATAGAGCATTAATGCATTATAATTCACTATGAATGCCCTCATGATGCATTATAGATGTGGTCCTCATAGAAACTACTGAACATCTTGCACTTTTTGTCAGGTTGCACCATACGTACCTGTTACATATTTGTAGAGCAAGCAGATGCTCCATTTGATCTTTGGCCACGCTTCATAAAACCATGTTTTATTGTAAGTCTTGAGCCGACACTGTCCAGAGAAGTGTTGCTGTCACAATGTTTCAGATGTTCTGGATTATTTATGGCCCCCTTTACAGTTTTTTTCCCTATTATATTGCTTTCAGTCCAAAATCAATGTCCCACCTTTCCTTCCACTTCTTCAAGGGGAAAATAATAAACAGCTGTGGGTCTCAGATATTTTGTCGAACAACTTTTGTAACTTTCTGAACCTGACAATCTGACATTCACACCCACTTTGCAGAGACCATCTGAAAATGTGCTTTCCCCATAATTACATCAATATTTTCACCTTGGAGTGTAGCTGTTATTTAAATCAAAAATACACTCATGCACACATATAATATAAAGAATCAATAAATAAAAATATAATGTAAATCCAAACACTTTTTGCCTTCTGACTTAAATGGCCAACATGTGGTATAAACTAGACATGAGCAAGTGCACCATATCTGTATCCATATCCTTTCCTGAAGGAGGTGGGGGTTGATCCGGATGTAGGTGTGGTTTGAACCAGAAGCCTGATATTGATATGGGCAGAAGTTGTTTTATTTATTATCAGTTTAAAAGCTATCTACAGAACAGTCTCATTTTTAATCACAGGACTAATGTAATTATTTTCTAACAACTTTTTCTTAATTAAAGTTGCTGTCGTTTAATGGCTTCAGATAAAGCTTTTGAGTAAGATAACTATTTAAAATACATAACATTAACTTGGTGACACAGCAGTTACCAAATATGCATTTTGATGTTTTCTTTTGGTTCATCAGGACAACGGATAATGACACGTTTTGGGTGATACTCATGCACGCATGGTCTCACTCCGAAGTCATCGAAATCTGGCACTTGAGCAGTGACTTGCAAGGTCAGAAACCAATGAAAAAAGGCGTCCTTTAATGTCGGGAATGATACGCAGCCAGTTGCTGTTGAGGTGTAACGGCGGCGTCAGAGGGACAAGAACAAAAGTTAAGGCGGCAAAAGTTCGTATGGGGCGGGCAGGAGGAGAGGTTGATGGGTCCAACAAACACCACCCTTCACCTGAGAGAGTAGTGATTTAAAGCTAAACCCTGTTCTTTTTTCCTGAACCTGTCCGCATGCTTTCTTGCCTAAACCCAACCATGTGTCGTTGAGGGGAAAAAAATCAGCAATTCGTGTTGTTGTACTAACATCTAGCATTTTATTTTGAAAGAGACTGTATGTAAACATTAAATTTCCAGTGAGAATGGACGTGCATCTTGTGGACGTGGATACTCCATGACGAAAACGTCAATATGTGACGACGTCTGAGTGAGACTGTGTTGCTCGTGCTTGTTTAAATTACATTATCCATACTGGATACTCGTTTCATCGCAGTAACCGCCTCTTCCCTTGTATAAACTAGTTATTTTTTAGCACACCTCATAACTCCAGGCTCTCTGCTTTCTTCCTCTCCCTGTTTTCTTCTCTTGTTTCACCTTTATCTGGAACATCCTTTCATTTGGTCCATCCAGCTTTGTACATATCTCATTTTTTCCTCCCTCACTGCAGCTTTCACATATTTCTCTCTCAATTCTTCCTCCCTTGTCTCTCTTCTTTCTTCTCCCTCACTGTTCCGTCCATCTCTCCGCCCTCCCTCCTTCCTCCTCCTCCCTCCCTCTGATTCTGTCCAACATGTAGTTTAGTGCCAGTTTCAGGTTCAGCTGACCAAGCAGGTGTGCCCATTATGTCCTGAACACTCAGCCAGTCAATATACTGTGTATGTGTGTGTGTTTGTGTGTGTGTCCCTGCCAGCGTTGGTTCTTGCTTCAGATGAATGCTGTCGTCTCTGTATGAGGAGTAGATGAGGGCATCGCAGCCAGTAAAAGGTTCAGCAGGTTAGAGGTGAGGGTGTGTTGTGTGAACCTTAAAAATATGAACACAACACTTTTGTTTTTGCTCCCACTTTTCACAAGCTGAAATAAAAGAGCTAATAGGCTAACCCTTTTCTGTGCACACAAACGACTTATTTCTCTCTTTGTTCACACGATTGTCGAAACCCATTTTAGAGCGCCAACATAGTCCATAATCCATCCGTCCGACAGGTGTGGCGTATCGAGATGCTGATTAAACAGCATGATAATTGCACAGGTGCGCCTTAGGGATGGTCACAATGAAAGGCCACTCCAAAATGTGCGGTTTTATCGCACAACACAAAGCCACAGATGTCGCAAATTTTGGGGGAGCGTGCCATTGGAATGCTGATTGCAGGAATGTCCACCAGAGCTGTTGCCTGTGAATTGAATGTTCATTTCACCACAATAAGCCGTCTCCAATGTTGTTCAATTGAATCTTGCAGTATGTCCAACCCGTCTAGCGAGCCAGCCCAGCACCTTGACATGCTAGACGGTAAATGGACCTGCATGTACATAGTGCAGTTCTACTCTTCTGACTGCTCAAAGGGCTTTTACATTACGCCACGTTCAACTATTCACATGCACACTAACACGCTTGTGGCCGAGGCTACCATACACAGTGCCACCTGCTACTCAGTAACAATTCACACGCTCTCACACACCGATGGAACAGCCATTGGCAGCAGTGTCTTTCCCAAAGATGTCTTATCAGACGCACTTGAGGAGCCGGGGATCAAACCGCTGATCTTCTGATTAGTGGACAACCTCTGAGCCAGAAACGCCCCACTAACGACCAATGATTGTTCCGAGTTTTGCGATGTGGACACAGCAAAAAGGGTGGCTCTAAAAACTGTGAAAAAATTCTTCTGATTCAGAAACACCTGTTGTCACCTGGGGGGAAACCACAGGGTGGGAATTACGCTTCCACAACGACGCCATCGTGATATAAGTGGTAACCACCATATTAGTGCCGAGGCTACCATTCAAGGTGCCATCTGCTACTCAGCTCAAACACACTCATACACCAATGGAACAGCCATCAGGAGCAATTTGGGGTTCAGTATCTTGCCCAAGGATACTTCAAAATGCTCAAACTGCCAATCTTCCGATTCGTGGATGATCTCTACCTCAAGAGCCACAACCACCCACATCTGGCTTCCATCATCTCTTTTCTTCACCTCTAAGACTGTTTGAAACCAGCCATTGAGATGAGCGTCACCGAGATGGTTTCTGACACTTTGTGCAAAAGTTATTTGGCCCTGCAAACCAGCTGTTGCATCAGCTGCTCGGGTGACGATCTTGCAGGTGAAGACGCTGGATGTGGACATCTGGGCTGGTGTGGTTCCATATGTCTGCAGTTGTGAGGCTTGTTGGGTGTACTGCCTCATGGAAACAACTCTGGAGAAATGGGCAAATTGCTGCAGATTGAAGCGAATTCAGATGAATAAATTATCCATCATTGTTTCTTATACCAACATTAGTCTGTGGGTAATTGTATTGTTTCGTTTTGATGTGACTTTTTTGTGTTGGAATACAAGTGTACTGAATCCAACAACCAAAAGGTCTGCAGATAAAGAGACGCAGGGAGGAAAGAAGGAAAGAAAGAAAGAAAGAAAGAAAGAAAGAAAGAAAGAAAGAAAGAAAGGAGGGAAAAGAAAGAAAATGATGTATGAAAAGCAATTAATATGACTCATGATAAGCTTGCATATAAAATGTTATGTTTTCGAGGGGGTGGTAAGAATTTCAGAGAAACACAGCGAGGGTTGACTCAGCTCAGAAACGGTCTGTATTCATACAGAGCTTGTAACACACAGGTTTTGGCCTTTATGCTGAATTGCAGTTCACTGGGAATCGCCCACGAGACACTCCAATAATTCCTTCTGGGCGTGGTAGCGAGTATTTTCCTCAGCAGTGTTTTGCTGTGAGCAGAATAAAAACTGGGACTGTCTTTAGGTCAGGTTTCCTTAAAACACCTCACAGGACCAAGTCATCAGTGCACCGAGGAACATTTCACTCTGACTGGCCTCATTTTTACTTGTCTTCAGATTCACTGGCTTGCAACTTTCTAATGAGCAGAAAATTCTGGTGTCTAATTAATGTCTTTTTAGAAACAAGCATTGAAAGACAGTTTATTTCCTCTTTAAAGAAAACCACAAACTTTGAGGGTTTTGATTTGAAACCAGAGCCATGAAATTTACCAAGTTTGTACCGTAAAGTTTAGCCTCCTGGACCCGAACTACCCCTCTCAAAGAACAGTATAATGCTTGTATAGAGTAAAATGTACAAAGATAAGACATTCGTTGTGTTATATACATTTATCTATATTTCAGCACTGCATTTTAGGTGTATTCTTAAACCTTTGGATTTTTACCAAAGTTCTTTGTGGGTTTTAGCAAATCTTAAATGTGTTATTTGCAATTATGGACAGAGGAGTTGATGGCAAGAAAATTTGTACTGGGACTACCAAAGCCTTTTAGTTTTAAGAGTTTAAAGAGTTTTAACACAGAATCTGTAATGTACTGATGTAACTTTGTAAGCTGCCAATCTGCAATCCATGGTTGTCCAAAAACCTGATCCCAAGCAAAATTGTTGGCTCTGTAAGTTTCTGCGAACCACTGATTGGTAACATTTGCACATTATAATGTAGCTGATTGTGGAAATTTTATGTTTCAACAACACTATGATTAAGGCGTGGTCAAGTGTAGGCAAAAAAACCACTTGGTTATTGTTGGGGAAAGATCAACTTTTGGATTAAAATGCACAGTTTCAGTGGCAAAGTCCTGGCTGCAAACGTCATAATGTTTTGGTGAAAAAGTACCTTTTTTTGGCGCCATCCCCGCCTGAAACATGGCCATGACTGGCTAAAAAACAACTAGTTTTGTTGTTTGTTGGTCACAAACAGTGGTCTGCAGCTCGGCAGGCGTCTTACCTACAGCAGCCCCAAAGTGTGTATTCCTGTTCTAAATGGCCACTCTGGAAGGCCAGAAATACCGCCACTTTGTCAGTGAGTGCGTTTACATGGACAGTTTAATTCCCTTTTCATTCGGAATGAAAGTTCATTCCCATTAAAAGTGATTTTGTAAACACCTCATTCGCAATGAAAATGGCCAATGTGATTGAAAATTCAATCTGATGTAAGGGGCTGGAATATTCCATTTCTAATTCCTAATTTCTCGTACTTGTATACAGTCATTCCTTTTTAAGTTCATTCCGGTCTTTCTGCGCATTCTCATTTCGTTGCCCTTCTGGCACGATGACATATATAGCGAGCATAGCAACAGGCTGAGATAGAGCAGTCGGACTTGTTGCACTCACTGGTCTCCATTCGCCACAGCACGGTCTTCTACCTCCCTTCTTCGACCTTCTGCCTCCCTTCTCATCCTCAACAGACGAAGCATTAGCAGAACAAGGTTGTTGTCGTACTGCTGCTTCAAGAATATAAGCAAAACAAGCCTGAAAAAGGCACTAAGAACGGCGGCGTCAAGCATCTTGTTATCTGGAGCGAGGACGACAGTGTTTTCTTCTGGTAAATGTTAACACGTAACGTCCGCCCCGCCCCCTATCCAATCAGAAACCTTCCCTGCCCCAAACCTTGCGCGGACACGAATAAAGGCGATTAAAAGGCGATTAAAATGATTTCCTGTGTAAACCCTCATTCAGAATGAATGTAAACTACCTGGAAACACTTTAATTCCGAATGATTTCATTCAGATTTATTTCATTCTGAATGAGAAGCCATCATGTAACTGCACCCACTGACACCAAAAGCAACCTTATGTGTTGGTATGATATGCCGCTGGGCAGCATCTGCTCATAACGCGGCCAGATGGCCCCTGTTGAGGTGGTATGATACGCCACAAGATGGCATCAGCTTGGAATGCTGTCATAAACATCATAATACAAGGAGCTGGAAAGTCCCTGTAGGGCAGGAAGGAGGGGTGGTGGATGGATCCAACAGACCCTGGACTTTCACCCTGGAGCTTGGTGTTTGCTGCCTAACGTGCTTTTGTTTCTTAAACCTAACCTTGTGCTTTTGTTGATGTCCCAGAATTGGTAGCTGTTACGTTCCTCGATCAGGCTCAGGGGATGAGGGAAGTAACAATGAAAATGAAACCGGGTAAAAAGGAGAAAGGCAAGCAGACATTAATGTCTAGACAAATGTTGTGGATTCATTTTACAAGAAGAACAAGGAAATAACGGTGTACATCAAATCTTTAAAATGTTAACAAAAACTACTTTCTTTAGAAGTCAAGAAAGTGATAAAAAGTAAACTAGTAGCAACCCACTATCAACTTAAATTAACAACTAAACAAAAAGCTCGCCACCCTCCCTCCAGATGGGAGTAGAGATTGCTGACTCCAGCTCACTAAAACTCAACTTTCTTCAGTCTGCAGTCCAACACACAGCACCCACGCTGATCCACTGGCCCCGACCATTCGCTTCTTCGGGAGTTTCACCACCACGTCCTTAATGGGAAGAAAAGAAAAGAAACACAGGAAACCAACACCCACCTTTCACCCAACAGTAGACTGAGGAGGATACCTAGTGCCTAATATGTAGACCAGAGAGACCACAAGGTGCGTTATGTGACACGCTGGGAGGAAAGAGAGACAAGCGTCCTGGCTGCATCTCACTGTCTCCCATTGCTCTCTCCAAGAACTCCGTATCTTTTTCAGTGTCTTTGTAGTCTCGACATAATGAGTATAAAAATGGGGATGACCGTGTTGAGCCCAGTTGCACACACAGAAAGTGACAGTGGTGGAAAAAAGAGCACTTGAAGGAGCAAAGCAGCCGTGATTGTCAAATGTTTCGGAGAGTCACACAAACAATCGGATGCCCCGTGATTCCAGTTTCAGAAAGGAGGCTTTGAGATGCTATTAGACGATCTGACAAGCGTGTGTGTAACCACGCTGCTATAGTGTGGTACCTGGCAACCATATTCTTTCTCATTAGGCCATTTCCCGGGTATACAGCCCTTTCTTCTCTGCCCTCTTAATGATGAGTGTGTTTCTCTGTTCTCCTCTTTTGTCCTTGATCGATATCTGCGCTCCTCCTCCTCTGCAATCCGTCAATACTGAATTCAGAGGAAAAAAAAAAACATTTTCAGGAACGATGATGGGCTTGGAGTATTGCTATACGACTTCATGTGCACGCGTGTGTAGGCATGAGTGTGTGTTTATTCTACACAGCACAAGAGCGTGCATGCATGTGTGTGACCAGGTATGTATTTGTGTGTGTGTGCTCCCCTGTGGATGCAACTACACATCCTTGGCATCCGGAAAACACATTAATCTTTCCAACACTAATAGTGAGAGGAGAAGTGGAGGATGGAGAAAGTGTGTGTCTTTGTGGGTGTGTGCGTCCAGAGGAGGAGAAGGAGGAGGAGGAGGAGGAGGAGGGGTGAATGAAAGATATACTCCACCTCCCAAATTAAGAAGAGTTAAAAAAAAAAAAAAAAGTCTGGCTTTCATGAGGCATTAGAGAGATGATTAATTTGTCGTCTCAGAGAGAGGGGGATGGAGGGAGAACGGGGGAGCAGAGAGAGAGAGAGGTTGTGAAGTGGCCCTTCTGTCCTCCCTTGCGGTAATAGGATTGTTCGCTCACCGACTCGCTGATTAAAATGGAAATTCAACGCAACTGCCGACTCACAAACACACACATCTCTCTCTCATCTCCCCCTCTTTCACTCACACACAAACATCCACACAATGTGCTTAATATGCAGGTGTGTGGAGACGAGGATGTGACCCAGTGGCCCACGCTGAGGACTGGGAGAGGGAATGACAGAGACAAGAAATAAACAAGTGGAGGGACACGATGAAGGAGAGAGGAGCGAGGGACATAAAAGATGAATAGAGGGAGAAACAGAGGGTGAAAACAGGACGATGAAAAGAATCTGGTGGAAATGAGGAACGACGTGAGAGGAGGCGCGAAAGGTTCAAGGAGTAAAAGTCCCATTCAGTGCTGTCTTTTAGCTACGTGCTCGTGTGTGCTTGAGCCATGCTTCTCATATTGTGTACATAGACGTTTGGAGGAAATATCACAACACCTCTGTGAGACACTGTTGAGTGCATGAGCAGTGGGTGCAGTATATTATAGTCATCAGCAAACTTGAGCAGACAATAATGACAGAGGCAAAAAGTTTTAGGAGAAACCAATTTACACTGCTGTCAAATCAATGCACTAAGTGTCAGCATGTCGAGCCAAGTTTACATTGTGAAAAATAAAAAAGTTCTGAGGAGCATATTCCAGTGTAGGAGCAGGATTTGACCTCATCTGCCCCAACGTGGACGTAACTTTTAATCCTCTTGGCAATGCAAAGGGCCGAGGCATGTGAACAAACGGCTGTTGGTTTTCCTAAATTAGGTATCTGCCCATGAAACATCCACCCCGCCCTCCTTCTTAAGACAGTTTTGTTGCCATCTTCCACATGTTGTTCTGTGCCAATAGGCATTTTCTTCCTTTATCATTTAACGATAGACTACAACTCTTGTGGGTGCACATGCTGCCCTGTCAGGTCTGGAAATACCACATCCCCAGTCCCTACGACACATATAGCGACTGAGCGCAACGAGTCATAATCTGAAAGCCACGCCCCCAAAGGGGAAACTGTCCCCCTCCGTTTCCAGCCTGTTGAGTTTTCCCTAAGTCCAAATGCTGAAAAGTTGCTGTGTGGTGGCTGCACGGCCAGTAAAAAGCCAGAGCTTAGCTTTTATCAGCTGCCGAGCAGAAAAACGAAGACAAAAGTGGATACAGGCAATAAAACGTGAGGCTTCAACAGGGAAGAAATTGTAGCATCCTGACACTCGGTATGCCCATGTGTGCAGCAAACACTTTGTCAGACCCTCCAAATGTATTTTTTAGAGTAACAGTTAACTGTGTTTCTGTATGTTAAGTTAAAGCACTGACAGTATGAATGCAGCTTCTGTTATAATTGTGCCCAGCGCTCCACGATTCAAGCAGTTCATTCCAATGGTCCGCTAGCACTTCTATCATCTGCCAGCATGTAGAGGCATGTCTCAGAACAACAACGTGTGCCGGTAGCAGGAGCAGGCTGACGGCTGCCTAAATGCTCATCTTCTTAAAAAAGAATCTCCACATCATGTTTTTTCCAAGACGAGCAAGGTAAGGAGAAGGGACACTGAGGTAGAGCGGCAATATTAAGCTTATCAATATACCGTTGCCTCTCTGGTAGGCATAGCGTGCTAAAATAATCCTTTGCCATCTTATTATTAGCTAATTATCAGCTAGCTATAGCTAATAATTTTAGCTAGCTAGCAATATAGTCGTGGATATTTGAAGGCGAGGCTGCGGAGGCAGAATGAAAGTGAACAAGCGAAGAAGTGGGGGGAAATGCCCAGTACGCTTTCACATACAAGCAACTAGCCTAAAAATAAAGAGCAAATACTGCAAAGAAACATAATATAGAAAAGAAAAAGCATGAAAAAATATAGACAGTATATTCTAATGAGTTGGATCTGATGCTTATATAAATCTAAATGTTGATTAGATATGTATCAGAGAAATATCAGCTGTAGTCTTCATCTGACTGACTTCATTTTTCACCAGCGTCTTGATCCACATGCTGCAGGTCCTGCCTCCAAACTGTTCCATTACTCAGAGTATTAACATTAATAACACACAGCTGATATGGCCCAGCGCTGGGGAAGTTTGTTTAACAAGTAAAAGTGTAGCGTGTGACAGGAGGAGAGACGCAGTAACGAAATATACAGACAGACTGTGGAGAAAAAACAACAACATGCAGACAGAACAAGAGGAAGAGCAGTATAAAGAGAGATGAAGAGCAGCAGTTAGGATGGCAGGGAGGCAGACCGTGTGTGTGTGTGTGTGTGTGTGTGTGTGTGTGTGTGTGTGTGTGTGTGTGTGTGTGTGAGGCAGCAGAATCTATAGACAGATTAACACTCTAATAGATGAAAATTGTAAATAATTTGCTGTAATGGTGCATCCAGGCTCGGGGAGCAAAAGGCTGATTCAACATGACACTCGATCTCAGTCCCACTCTGGGAGTCTTCAAACGCTGCTAAGCGATTCGCTTGACAAGCAGCCGACTCCGTTCCCACCAACACGGAGTGCAAGGCAGAGCCACCGACTCCCAGCGGTGCAGCTTAAAGTCAGAGCGTGTGTGTGTGTGTATGTGTGTGTGTGTGTGTGGGTGGGTGGTTAAGAATATCATTCCTCATTTCTTCCCCTGATTTCAGCCCCGTCATCTTCTCTCTCCCTCGTCTGTGTCTCGTCATCTCTCCTTCTCCTGCCCTCCATCCCCTCCACCTCACTCTTGTTTTGTCGCCCCAGTCCTCCTCCTCCTCCTCCTCCTCCTCCTCTCATCTCAGCAGCTACACATTTTTCATCTTTTCATCTCTTTGACTTTTCTCCTGCTCTTTAAAGCATTTTTCTCTTCTTTCTTCTCTCCCTTTTCTCCCTCTACTTTCTTTACTTGTGGCCTCTCCTCTCAATTTCAATTCCTCTGGTCTCATCTTTTTTCATCTCCTTGTTTCCTCTCCTCTTCATCTCTGCTCTCCTCTCCTGGGGTGCATCCCAAGTCTCTTTTTCAAGGAGTGAGGATACATGAGAGCAGCCTTCACGGAAGTCTTTTACTTCCATTTTGCTGGCTCTCCTCGGCTGTTGCTCAAACTACAGACTGTGCTTTTGCATTTTTCGTATTGTCCACCACCACTGACACAAAGAGTGTAGACACAGATCAGATATTTCTTTCCTAAAATATCTTCAGAAACATTATTCTAGTGCCGTGTTTTAGCTGTAATATTGAGAGTTAGTGAACAGGAAGTCGGTGCCACACTGTTCCCTTGACAGTGTCAACCCAGTCTCAGTCCAAAGTTGTCCTTTCACATCAGCATGATACACGGCTGGTTGCAGTTATTGTTCCGCGCGTCCTTGCGTCCCTTGGGAGGGACGAAGGTGCAGGGGAAGCCCTTGTCGACTCTCCTCTTGTCATGTATCCTTCTGCCTCGCCTCCTCTCAGCATCTTACCACTCCTCTCCTCTGCTGCTTTTCTCTTGTAGTGCACTCACATCTGCTTGTTTACTTCTCATATCCTTGGCTGTTCCCTTTCCTCTCCTTGTCTCCTTTCCTTCCATCCTTTTTTATTGCTAACTTTGTTTTATCCATTTGTTTCCTCTCCTCTTCTTTCACACTTTCCTCTCTTCTCCTCTGCTCATTTTTTCCCTTATCCGTTCATGTCCCCTTTTCACCTCTCCTCTCGTCACTCCTCTTTTTTTGCTCTCCTTGCTTTTCCTCTCTCCCCTCACCTCCTCTCCTCATCTCCCCTCCTCTCCTTTTGTTCTCTGTCCTCACCTCCTCTTCCCTCCTCTTCTCTCTCCTCTCCTCTCCTCTCCAGGAGGTTGTCACAGAGACAACAGAATGTCCGCTGTGTGCAGCCTTTTTGTTTACTTGTTTACCAGTCGTAGGTGACAACAAACTGTTTATGAGACATGAAGCAGGGCTTTTATGGGGAGCAGAGAAGAAAAAGGAGGAGGGGGAGAGAAGGGACGAGGCGCAGCATATCTCCCGCTGAATCTCTCTGATTATAGGGATAAAGATACCACTTTGTGCCGGAAAATCTCCTCTCACTCTCAAAGCTGGAAGGGATTTTCTTTTTTCTTAGAAATACCTCAAACATGTCCGCCTGCTCTCGCCGTCTCCCTCTCCTCGGGCTATGAGCCGAATCCAGATATAAATGGCAAACTGCACTTTTTCACTTGTTTTATTCATTGAAAGGAAACAGCTTCCTCTGAAAATGCCACAAGGAAGGAGCGGAGCGGCTGCGTGTGCTCACTCTGTGGCTGGAAAGGTCAGAGGTCGGGAGAGGAGAGCAGTGTTTCTCAATTTGCATCTAATATAATGATCATGTCTAATCTAATATAATAATCATGTCACATATGACACTGGTACATGTGAGAGTTCAGCCTGTTCTCATTCCTAAGTCGTCAAATACCACAGCTTTGTCAATGATTTCAGCCTCAGACACAGGTACGTCAATTTATAAAAAAATAATTTATAAAAATAAACTTGGCAGGAGAATGTGCGCACCTGTAAGCAAACTCTGAGTCATGCGTGCACATATTTTGGAGACACTGGGAAGTGGCGACGCAGACGGCGAGGTGGAGAAGTGGAGTCAGATTTTTATTGATGTCTCACAGAAATTTAATGTCACGCTATATCCACCTTAGATCCACGTTATCATTGAAATTAAATCCAGCAGCCTTATTTTGCGCTTGGAGTGAGTGATAATTGTTTCATAAAAACATTGTAAAATCCAACTCAAATCCTGAATTGAAATTCTTTCTAAATACGTATTTAATATGCACTGCCTCTAACGTCTCATTGTCCACTCTGTGAGCGCAGGAGGGGGAGAGGACGGCGCGACTGCATGGAATATATTTATTTATTTAGCTAAATATTTCCAGTGCATTTATCATCATCTCGATATACAGCCATTAAGCACAACTGTCACACTCATTTAATCAGCCCTACTTAGACATGTGTTGCTTTGAATTGTATTTCAAATTACTTCGGGACAGGGATACCACTGGTTCATGCTGTAATTCAGGCCGCGAGTCTGATCAGACTAATTGCCATAAACATATAAATACTGCTGTGACCCTCCATGTCAAACATCCTCAAATTAAAAAGCAACACATTAACTACATGTTGGTAAAAGAGTAGAAATATTTGGTCTACCTTTAGGTCAGACCACTTTTTTTTTCTCCGTCACTGTCCGTGCAGTCCCACACACACAGCTGACAGCATCAGCATCATTGATGTGTTGCCACTTTTTTTTGCTTTCTTTTATTAGTGATCCCGCTGCTGTGGCCACCAAATAAAATCTTTCTTCAGTCGTCCACGTCCCGTTACAGGGTCTCAAGCTCAGTGTCGGAGAAATTCCTTTTGGTTCGTTTCTCTTCCATCACCGTGACTCACACAACGAGAAATCACTCACATGCCGGCTTGTTTATATGCACATCGCATTCATGAGTGATTTGCATGACCATTTATGGTTGAACTAGGGCGTGTAGAAGGCGGAATATGAGGCGGATCTGGGTGCGCACAGCTCCAGGAGGTCTGTGATTTATAAGGAGAACATTGCGTGCAAGTGTGTGTGCGCATGGTTCCTTCCTCAGCGCTCTCCAGGGATGGGTCAAATGCGGAGAACAAATTTCACACATTCAGGTGTGTGACAATCAGTGGGACTTTAACTTTAATTAAGGAGCAGAAACGGTCCATTTCCTGTAAAAAGGGAAGTGTATTTTGAAAGTTAACAACATGTTACAAGCACACATTAACACAGCATTGTAGAACATCAACAACAGCTGCGGGAGGTTATGTAGCGCGTCACAATTAGACGTGAAAGTTCACTGATCAGGCGGCGATATTTGACATGTTGGGATGAGAACATGTTGCAAAATGGTGCTCTGAGGTGATGAAAAAGGGAAACCCATCAAATGTCAATTTTCACGTTTTTGTGTCTACAAAGTGACTAAACATTTTTGAAGCTGGTCCAGTATTGAGCACCGTATATGACCAGTAAAAGTGCTTGTTCTTGCCACTGACAGGCTCAGATTGTTATTTTGGTTTTCTTACAATATTAAGGAAAGTATCCCAACAAAGGTAGACCTTTTTAATCAGGTATCACTCCAAAGTCGGCGCTTGGTCAGTGACTAATCAACAAAGCCGTCCTCTCACGTCAGCATGGGTCACTGCCAGTCGCTGTCATTGTTTAACAGTGTCCGGTGGTGTCGGGAGGAAACACGACGGGACAACAAGAAAAGTTAAGGCTGCGAATGTCCGAGTGAGGCTGGCGTGAGGAGTGGTGGATGGGTCCAGCAACCACCGATACACGGTTGTTTCAGGTTAAAGTAAAAGGATCTTACTCTTAAACAGAAAGGTCTATCTCAGTAGGGATCGTTTCCATGAGTTGTCAGATACTGTTAACAATCAGTGGCAAAAACAAGCAATTTTAGTGGATGCATATTGATGTTATGTACATGCCCATAGTGATGACATCCTGTTCTGCCACTGCTGGTTTCCACGACCTCACTGACTGAACCAATTTTAAAAAATGTTGTTCCTATTAGTCCTTTATACACAAAACCCAAACCTACCCTTTTAACCCTTGATCTGTCAAAGAGAGATCAGCAGACCGACAACTTAAACATCTCTGCTTTCTCCTAAGTTTATGTCATCAATTAAAGCTCCCAGATTTAGATTTGTATTCTGCTTTTAAAGGCAAAGCAAACTAACTGTGATGTGCTTTTGCTGCACTTTGAAGGCATTCAGTGTAAACGTTCACACCATAATTTTACATAAGACATCTCCATTTCTTAAATGTGTATCATTTTCCCTGCGCTTAAACACAACGGATAAATTATGTCTCTGATATATGGGTTGTGAGCTGTGACTGCTTGTCGTGCGTACGCAGCCTAATTGCCTCTTTTAAAGTGCTTTTTAACAACATGAATCTACCTTTCTGCCTCCACGCAGAGGTTGTCATCGGTCCAGTGTTTTGGATCTGAAACAATTTGTTCCTGTTTATTTCAAGGAGGAGAAAAAAAAAGCATGAAAAGAAAAAAGGACACTTAGAAACTGTTCAAATTAGATCATATCCAAAATGTGGTCTCCTCAAACAGAGAGCGCCGACTTTGATGCGCCGCTAATTAATGAGCAGCAATAAGTGTTGTAAGGATCAATGTGAAGTTGCTTTTAAAACAACAGCTGTGATGATGGGGTGATGCACAATGTGATCAGAGGTACACCTTGCGAGTACTGGGTTGGACCCCTTTTTAATTCTTGGTGTCACAGATTCAACAAGGTGCTGGAAACAATCCTCAGAGATTTTGGTCCATATTGACATGATGACATCACACAGTTGCTGCAGATTTGCCGGCTGCACATCCATGATGAGAATCTCCCGTTCCAGCACATCCCAAAGGTGCTCTATTGGACTGAGATCTGGTGACTGTGGAGGCCATTGGAGTACAGTGACCTCATTGTCATGTTTGAGATGATGTGAGCTTTGTGACATGGTGCGTTATCCTGCTGGAAGTAGCCATCAGAAGATGGTACACTGTGGTCATAAAGGGATGGACACGCTCAGCAACAATACTTACTAGATTGTGTCTCAGTTACTCTGAATAATGTGGACTGAAGATGACCTCTGAATAGAAGGATTGTTGAGGCATCAACTAGCGAAGAACGGCTGCAAAAAGACCCTAAATTCTGTTACGGATTTATGTATAAACGCGTTTTTATATCAGAAAGACACCAGCAACAAATCCTTAACTTCAGAAACAGGGTTGCAAAAACATGTTCTCAGACAAAGTGGAATATCAGATGGATAAGCACATCAAATGCACTTTTCTCTCGCGCACACACACACTGTCTGTCTCGCTCCCTGATCAGCAGCATTTCCTCTCAATCCAGCAGACTCCCCGGGGACGACAGCGACAGATACAGACAGACAGACAGAGAGGAGCAAATGGAAAAAGGGGTTTTGGATGCAGAGAGGATTGGACGCGACAATTTTCCGCCCCGCGGGGGTGGACATGCACGGCCGGTCTAATCCACTAAGGAGGGCACGACAGGGGGGCACTCTCCACACCTCAGGGGTCAGAGAGCCACACGGCGTTTGTGTGTGTGCGCGCTCCCACGTGTGTGTCGGTCCGAGATGTGTTCGACAGGGAGGCCAGTCGGGGTTACAGCGCGTTCAAAGCCCCTCAATCCAGCATCGAGCCCTGTGAGTCGGTTTTAAGCCACTTCAAATGCCACCACGGAGGATGAGACAGAAAGTGATCATTCACTATTTTAAATAACCTTCAGATGTTCGGAAATTAATTTATATTGTCCTTAACTTTGCTTTTTTTTTTTTACTCAATTGTAGAATAAAGCCTTTAAATAATGTGGCAATGAGTGCTTTGTTTTTGAGGCGACATTTTAGCCACAAAATTTAAGATTTTGTTGGTGAGAAAAGTGATAAAATCGTATTTGAAGGGCTTCATAAAACATTTTTTCTGCTATATCCCCTTAAAAACTTTTGTGTTTCTGCCTTCTCAGCAAACAAGATGCGCTTATATCTCAATTTAATCTTTAGTTTTTAGGTGCTTTTATTACCAAGGAATCAGGGTAAAGGATTTTTTTATTCAGTGTTTATGATTCAATATAAATCAATCAACCTCATATCAGCGACTCTTTACACACTGTTTCTTTGCTGCGAACAGAGAAGTATTAAAGTGTGACATGCAGATAATCAGCGTAACAAAGATCCTGCTGTGTACCGAGATTCTGCCCGAGGCTTTTATTGATGTGAACATAGATAAGACGAGCGTCTTTTCAAGAGATGCACCTGATAATCCAAGTTCTAGTGCCTTTATTTTTTCTGGTTGTTAAAAAGCATTTGGATAAAGCTCCATGTAACTGAATCCAACAGTCTGTCTGTGTGTGTGTGTGTGTGTGTGTGTCTGTGTGTGTCTGTGTGTGTGTGTGTGTGTGTGTGTGTGTGTGTGTGTGTGTGTGTGTATGAGTTGTTTTCCATCCCAGTAAGCAGTGATTTAATAATTTGCCGCTCAAAGGATGTTCGGACATCTCAGTTAAAAGTTTGAATCCATGAATATAGACACAGACGAGAGAAGCCACCCTTTCACGGCAGTCGGGTGCCGTCAGTTTATAATGTCGCTGGGAAACAAGGAATATGAGGAGCTGGAAAGTTCCTAGAGGGCAGGCGGGAGGGAAAGTGGATGAGTCCAACAAACATGGAGTGTTCACCCAGAGCCTGATGTTCACTTCCTGTATGAATGTTCAGTCCACTCTCATTTAGAAGTCGTTGAATATTGCCGCTGTGGGTGTGGTTATATGATGGCTTCTCGTTCAGAATGAAATAAATCTGAATGAAATCATTCGTAATTAAAGTGTTTCCAGGTAGTTTACATGGGAAATATTCATTCTGAATGAGGGTTTACACGGGAGATCAGTTTAATCGCCTGTATTCAGGTCCGCACAAGATTTGGGGCAGAGAAGGTTTCTGATTGGATAGGGCAGAAGGGCAAGGAAACGAGCATGCGCAGAGAAACCGGAATGAACTTAAAGAGGAATGAGTGTATACAAGTGTGAGAAATTATTTCATTTGGATTTAGAAACGGAATATTCCAGCCCCTTACATCAGATTGAATTTTCAATCGTATTGGCCATTTTCATTCTGAATTAGATGTTTACAAGATCACTTTTAATAGGAATGAACTTCCGAATGAAAAGGGAATTAAACTGTCCATGTAAACGCACTCAGTGATTGGCAGTGTTTTTAGTGTCAGACATATGACGCCAAAAGACACCTTTTGCAGTATTATGTTGTGTTCACACCAAACGCCATGCAAGTTTTTGTGTTGCATTACTCGTGCAAGTTTGAACCCGAGGATATTTTGTGTTGACTCGCTTCATACACGCGGTTGCGTCCATCATGCTGCCCCGAGAGAATTTGTCTCTAATTGCGTCTTCACATTGACTTAACATGTAAGTCACACACATTATGATATGCCACTGGTCAGCCGGACAGCACCTGTCTCAACATTATAATACATATCTGGACAGCATCAGGTTGAAACGTTGCCAGTTATGATGTAATATAAGGAGCTGGAAAGTCCTTGTGGGGCTGGCAAGAGAGGTGGTCAATGGGTCACAAACACAGGACTTTCACACAGGAGCCTGGTGCTTACTTCCTGTATGAATGTTCAGCCCGTTCTCACTTCAAAGTCACTGCTTTGTCAGTGATTTCAACGTCAGACACCTGACACCAAAAGACGATGCAGATTTTCACGTTTAGTGTGACACTGCAAACACTTGCATGCGGTTGAGTGCGAGAGTATTTTGTGTTGACTCATTTCATACGCATGTGAAATTGCTTAATCAATGAATGAACTTCCTAACCTAACCACATGCATTTGTTGCACAGGAAATAAACGTAAATATGAGGTGTTTTAACAACATTTTAAGTTCATTTTGAAAAATACTTTGCATCTAACGACCAGAATCTGTACATTTCACAGACACAATGCTAGAAACAGGTGTAAATTGACAACAACAGACCTACCCATGGTACCTAGCGTGTCAAATGTAGACGTTAAAAGTCCACTGACCATGTAGTGATATGTGACAAGCTAAGAGTAGGAATATGTTGGTATTTCAGACCTGCCTCACACTGAAACACAGTCACCGAAACTCAGTTAAAACAAGTTGAACTCATCCAGCGCTTGTCCATCCATGTGTTGATAATGTCAGCTGGAGAGAATGAGTGTTCACGACAGACAAAAAGAGGTGGAGAAAATGAGACGGACAGAAATGGAGAGACAGATAGATGGAGCGACAGAGAGAGAAGGCCATTAGCAGGAAGAGATAGAGAGTGAGAGTGATGGAAGTAATGGGCAAGACGGAGAGGCCTGACAGTGAAGATTGTAAGGGACAATGGGAGCTGAGTGGAACTGAGGAGAAGAGGAGACGAGATTCAGGATGGATGTGATTGCATCACACAGTCATTGTGCATATTTCTGTCTGTATTTATCCTCTGACTTTCAGCCATGTTTTAAATGATCCTGTATGATATGTGGTGCTCTGAGTCTCAGCTACAGCGCTCCGGCCACAAGTTCAGCAATAAAACAACCCGAGGAAACCTTTTGTTTTCAGTTCTGTTTGACTAAATGATTTGGCTGAGTCATGTTCCAGTTACTAGCTGAATATTTCTGGCTTCACTGAGAACTCTTCGGACTGTGAAAACCCTCAGACAATCACAATTTTTAAGATATCTTGATCTAACTGACACATTTCTAACTCTGACAACCACATCACTCGTGGATATTAAATATTGACCTAGATTTAATAGAACAGATGAGATTGCAGGAGCCAGATCTAAGCATTTGTCTTGCCGCTCCTGTTAAAAGGCTTTTAATTTACAGGCAAACACATTTTGTTTCCCTCTAAATTAAGTATCTGTTTCGGTATTTCACCTCTCACTGGAGACTGTGAGGCCCACCAGTCTGTTTTATTACCTGTCGGACCATTGATACATGTTTTTTATCCAAGGCGGAGATCTAAATGAACTGTCGAGACCAATTGGAGTCCTGTCAGATCTCTGCACAACCCCACACCTGTTCCATTATTGCATATTCCTACTCTTAATTTCCTTGTTTTTATCTCTTTCCCCGTGTCTTGTGTCCAGTCTGCTGCTCAGACTTTGCTGTTCTCAGTGGGTTTTTTTAGCCAGTTTGTGATTCTAATATATTTTGTAAGAAATACAGAGCATCACCCTTAAAAAACAAAACAAGTAATAACAAAAATGCACCAAAAAAGAACAAGAAAAAAATCTATAAGTTCATTCTGCTGCTCAAAGACCATCCTGTCTGTCAGTTTTTCCTCTGGTTGGAGGCTTGTTCCACCGCTGTTCATTTTGTTGAAGAACATTTTGAGTATCCATTGACGTCCTTGTATTTCATGACTGAATTGTAACAATATAATACATAATAATACAAAATATATATTGACGACTAAATTTATGGCACAGTCTCTGTTCCTAATGTCCGGACAAGTGGAGATGAGATTAAGTAGCTCTGTGCAGGTGGATAATCTAATTTGAATTCCACTGACTACACTATAAGACTTAAATGCAACTTAAAACCAACTACTAGCGACTGAGACTGAGGCCCAATCCCAATTGCTATCTTAACCCTCAATCTTAACCCTCAGTCTCAAAAATCTGTGCTCCCGCGAAGTGCTAGTGCTGTCTCGGTTCTCAGTGTGTTGAGTTAAGGGTGAAGATTAAGGGCTGTATGTCCCTTACTTTTGAGATTTTCCAGCACCACACTTGGCAGTGAGTGCTATCCCAGAATCCCTTGCGCATCATCGGCCGAGCCCAGTCGAAATCAGCCGAGTCCGTACGATTTATCCAAAGCAAGATGGCGGTGGAAAGCGGTAAAAAGAAGAGTTATAATTGTGAGTACTTTCCTCGCAAATATGAGTTTAAAAATTATGATAAGCACTGTAATATCTTAGTTAAACGTCATTTTATGGATTTTAGACCTCTTTGTAGCATAAACACAAACATATTGTTTCGCTAACGATCGATAGTAACGTTAAAGTTAGCCGTTGCGGTGCACACAAGCCATAACGTTAGCTGTCGTTCAGTTAACGTTACGAAATATAATTTTTGTCAGTGGTGATGTTGTTAAGTTTAATCAATATACGTGAAATGTGATGACCGGACGGTGTCATCTACTGTAGCCGCAGCTGCAGACGGCATGATTCATATCGTTCATCTGTAACCTTCTTCTTCTACGACTACTGATGACGTACCTTCTTCTTCTTCTTTTGAATTGACAGACTGGACGGAGCTTTGGTGTATTGCTGAACCCCACAGTCTGAAGACGTATCTGCCTTTAAAGGGTGTCCCATTTCTAAGTCTCAAGATAGCCCTGACACTTGGTTTTTAAGGGCTAGTGAGATTGAGGGTTAATCTTGAAAGTTAAGATTGAGGGTTAATCTTGAAAGTAAAGATTGAGGGTTAAGACAGGAATTGGGATTGGGCCTTAGATTTAAAATTCTTGTCAAAATAAACACTTTCTCCCACTAAATATGGGCCTCCATAATACAGATGATGGATAAACCAGAACTTAACTCTTAATGCCATCAAGTAGAGACATCCCTCAAGTCTCTTGGCTCATCAGAGTCCAGTCACCAAACAGAAGGACAGACCTAACAGGGGTTAATGGTGTCAGTGGTTGGTCCACAGGAGGAGAATGTTGAGAACAGTTCGATAGGATTCATCCAAAGTTAAGGTTTTCTTCTCACTAATAGGTAAATCTTAGTAACTTAACTCTTTCTCTTGTTTATAGTTGAAATAGTTTGAAGTTGGCACATTTTCAATGGAGTTTACTGTGATATCTTCATATACACGACACTGGTCTGTTCTCTGTCAGTGGCCGCTGCTCATTTAAAACAACAGTCCCCTCCACACTTTGCTGTTTCTCAGAGTAGATTGTGTTTTCATGCCTTGCTTGCTGTTCAGTAAATCACTTGCTTACTTGGATGGTTGGTTTAGGAATTTGCACTTTACCACATGTGTGATTTTGCGCCGCTCCTTCCAGAAGAGAAATTCAGTAGAAAGCTGTTAGAGAGCACATCTTCAGAGGGAGAAAGGAGCTATTCAGAGGAAGATTAACTTTTGGCTCAATTTTCTCTGGCCTCAGACAATTTCTCCATCATGCTCCAGTAGCCGTACCCCCCACCTGTAAATACTGCTCAATTGACCACTTTGTTCATCCGCGGGACAAAAATGGGACGACTGTTGCAACAACTGTTTGTTTGAAGCTGGTACGCGAGAGGAGAGGAGATGTGGACGAAAAAGCTAGAGAGGAGGAAGGAAGTGGGGAGAAGGGGAGAGATGAGACTGACACTTTGTTGAATGACCTCACGTCTCCCGAAACAAATATTTCCTCTTTTCTCTGTTTGTTATGTTTGATAAATGAAAAGAGAGAGGCAAACAGACAGAAGAATTGGACTCCAAAAAACTTGTAAAGTGACCTTGTCTAAGTTTCAGACAGCCTTTTTTTTTGCTTGTTTTACTGTAAAAGGAATAAAAGACCTCGGTTATAGGAAACTTTCTCGCCAACACGTCTTCGGTGATGTCACATTGACGTGATGGAAACTTGTTCTTTTGCAGGTGTAGAACAAAAGCCTCTTAAAGAAACAAAACAAGGATAAATTCAGACTTTACCTACGCACACAGAAAAGCACAATAGGCCCGTTTCCACTGCAGGAACTTCGGGGTAATTTTATGGGGCCGAGGCCATTGGTGCGTGTCTCCACCGCAGGAACCACCCCGAAGGACAGAGTTCTAGGCTAAACAAGGCCCTGCCTCAGAGTAGGTACTCAGAACGGCCCCGAGAAACTCCTGGCTGGGACTTGGGGATTACTTGGTGCTGATTGGACATACTCAAGGCGGGATGTGACGTTTTGTAATTATTATGGTTATCGTAGATTAGCTGGGCTAACCGTTAGCTGTTAGCCGTTAGCGGTGTCTGTTAACTCATTAACTCAATAACAGGTCCGTGAAAATTTTTTTTTTCCAGCAGATATCTTAGTTACAACATGATTGAGCTAGCAAAGCAGTTTTGTGTTGCTAAGTGTGGTATTTATTCAGTTTTGGGAAATCACGATGTGTAGAAAGCATCACTGCAGCTAACAGCAGCAGCAAAGCTAACATCAGCACATCATCTGTTAAAAGCCTCCCGTTGTCGGATATGACATGAAACTACTCCAGTTAGCTCAATCATGTTGTAACTAAAACATCCAGTGGAAAAAATATTTTTTTCACGTACTGTTTATTGAGTTATTGAGTTATTACAGACACCACTAACGGCTAACAGCTAACTACGCCCCTACGTCGTCGTCAAATATGCCATTTCTTTTGAAGAAGAAGCAGCAGCTCTCAGACATCAGGGGGGACTTCAGAGTAGAGTCACTGCTCCTGGGCGCCTCCTGTTAGAGGTGTTACAGCAGACCCAGAACACGCTGGAGAGATTACCTATCTCATCTGGCCTTGTGGTCCCCCAGGAAGGGCTGGAAAGTGTTGCTGGGGAGAGAGACATCTGGGGTGCTTTGCTTGGCCTGCTGCCCCCGTGATCTGGCCCCAGATAAACGGATGAAAATGGATGGACCATTTACTGCATTACAAATCCTTATACAGTTGGATTTTTTCTCTTTGAGAATCATCTTTAAAGATTCTGTATGTGACGTTCAGATCATTGATAAAGCAGCAAACCACTGATTGCTATTTAAGATATAGTGGAGTAATGGTGTCCTGAGTGCAGAGTGAAGTCATGCTACCTTTGTGCGTTTCTTTTAATCTGAGCTTCTCTGTGGTTTGTTGTGGTGAGAGGGTCCAGACGCTCGTGCGTGTTAGTAATTTAGGGGGATATATTGGCAGACATTGAATATAATTTAAGTATGTTTCAACACATTGTCAATACTGACGTTTTGTCATGGACTTTCCACGTTGAGATTTGACGCCCAAGGTACCCTGGGTGGGTCTGTTGTTAACGTTCTGGGACATGTCAATTTACGCATTGTGTCTTTTCAAAATACACTTTGTTTTTCAGAGGAAATCTACACTTTGCTATTTTCAGAAAAACTTTCTACTGTTCTGCTGTAGTTTGCACCATTAGTGCGCCAGTCAGTTTTTTTCTTGTAGTCACAGAAAGAAGACAGAAATGGCTGCATTCATAGAAAAATTGCAACACAGATCATAAAAACAGAAGAAGAGATTATGTATAGAACAAGCATACAGGATATAGTGGGCACTGAACAGACAGAAAGAAATGAGAGGAAGTTAAACCTGTAATCAGACTTCATCAGTACTTATTAGTAATATCAGTAATGTGAAATCTGGCATTCACCAAAGATGGCACCAAAACCTGCACGGTTTAAAACAACAATCTTTTTGGATCATTTCCAATAATTCTTCATCCAATGGACGACTGAAGCCGCTCAGTATTGCCAAGTAGCCAATTTCAACATTGCACACAGTCAGCAGAAACTGTTGTCTGGGCTTAAGTGGCACTTGATATTTAAAATATAAATAAAACGAGGGAGAGATAGAGACCGCGCTCTGCCTCTCTGTCAGGTCAGAACCTCTGTTCTCTTCAGCTCTACTTAGTGTCTGTCAGCTGAGAAAGCTTTTATACTGGACAGACAGCTCAGCAGGATTTTACCATTGACTCAAATGGCTACCTGGACTCCACCCACCTGACTCTCCCCTCCAACCTCACTAACCTCTCTGCCCACCCGCCTCTTTCTTCTCTGTTCATTTCTGCCTCTCTCTTCATCGTCACTTCTGCTCGCTCTGTCTCACTTACTGTGATTAGGTTGGGAAAGAAGCCAGAGAAAGCTCTTACAGTCACCGTGGCTCTGCTTCATCATTTACACACACACACACACACACACAGCACACAATACACTGGCAGAAACACACCATATAAAGATTCAGAAACACACACACACACACACACACACACACACACACACACACACACACACAAACGTCTCTGCCGTTCGATCTGTCACTTTGCTGAGCAGCCTGTTATTAACTATTCAGATCAAATGGTCCAGTGTGTGATGTGTCGGGGGGGTCGACCTGCTAATGGAAGTGTACACGCTACACACTACATCAGTTCATCGAGCTCCGTGTGTGTGTGTGTGTGTGCGTGTGTGTGTGTGTGAAACATATTGACAGGTAGGCCCGCTGCTGTAACTAATGACCAGTGTTGTAAACTCACCAAGAGGAATAGTTTCAGTTTCAGTTCAGTCTAAAGTCTCTGACAGACTGTGAGGTTTTAGCAGTCTTATAAGTTTAGTGCAGCTACAGTGTGCAATGTGGATCTAATAAACTTGGGTACGACATCAGGTTTGATTATAATTAATGTTATTGTTATCACTGATAAAATTTCAGAAAATAAAAAACTGATAAACTGTCTGAAAAACATTATTAAATTGTAAAATGTTAATGAAATGATGAAAAAAATGTGTGGAAAATTATGTTGATGAAATGTACAAAACCAAAATGTTGATAAAATATTTGTAACATTTTAATAACATGTCCAAAAAAGTGTTTCAATAAAAATGTCCAAAATTCTTTTGATAACATGTCAGAAAAATGTGTTAATAAAATGTCTTTGTTTTAAAAAAAAAAAAAAGTTAATAAAATGCTGAAAAAATTTAATGAAATTTCCCCCAAAAATTAATACAATGTCCAAAAAATATTTGTAAAATGTCAGAAAATATGTTGATGACATGTGTGTGTGACAAAAAATTGATTATATATTTGTAAATTTTTAATAACCTATCCAAAAAAATGTTTGAATAAAAATGTAAAAAAAAAGTGAATAAAATGTGAAAAAATATTGATAAAATGTCCAAGAAAATATTATAAACGTGTCCAAAATAAAAGTAAAAAAAAGTTGATGAAACATTATAGATATATATTTAAAATGTTCAAAAATGTGTTGATAAAATTTCTCTAAAAGTTTTAATACCTTGTCCAAAAAATGTAAAAAAGTCAAAAAATATTACAAGATATCTGAAAATGTCCAAAAATATGTAGATGAAATGTGTGAAAAAAAATTGTTGATATTGTTCGTTAAATTTAATTTTATAATTTTATAATTATAATTAATTTAATAACTCGTCCAAAAAATGTTTAAATAAAAATGTCCAAAAAATGCTGACAACATGTCAGAAAAAAATGTTAATATAACGTCTAAAAAAATGGTAATAAAATGCTGAAAAAAAGCGAGTAATATTTTCCCCCAAAATTAATAAAATGTTTAAAATTTTAAATACAATTTCAGAAAATATGTTGATGAAATGTCCAAATAAACAGTCTGTTTCCACAGTCATGGAAAACCTGGAAAAGTCATGGAATTTCACAATCACATTTTTATATGTATATTTTGTTTTGTTTTCAACATACTTTTTACTCACATTTCAGACCTTTTTATAAACAGTACAGTTCATTGTTTTGATGCATGAGCCATTACTCCTCCAACACCAGATACTCGCAGACATGAAGTCATGTGAGAGTCACTTGATTCACTGCTCTGCAGGTTTCGTTACTGTTTATTTAAGTGTGAATTTTAATGACCTCTAACAGCTAACTGGTAATTTCCTGCAGGAAATAGTGTCTCGTAAACATGATGCAATGCTTGTGAGTGTGAGTGTGTGTGTGTGTGTGTGTGTATTCTGTTGTGGCTTGTGTGCACTGTAGATCAAAGGAACAAGTGGACTGTACCCACACACACTCTCACACAGAAAAACTAAAGTGCTGTTGCCTCGGAAACCGTTCTGACAGTCGCCACCGTGCAGTAAAAGAGAAAGTGAGCATTAGTTATTTGTGCATGCACAGTCCAAATGTGTGTGTGTGTGTGTGAGTGTGTTTCACTAACATGAACAGAACATGTTTGTGATTTCAGTACCAACAAACAGCTGTTGTTCATTTTGCCGCATTTCTGTCCTCCATTTTATTCTCTTCATTCTCTCACTGAAACAAACTCACAACCGAACATTGAGTCATTGTTTTGTCTGTGTGTTACCTCAATCAGGAAGAAGAGAGCCTGCTAATAGGAAGTTCTAGGAACACAGTGAGTGTGTGTGTGTGTGTGTGTGTGTGTGTGTGTGTGTGTGTGTGTGTGTGTGTGTGTTTAGTTAGTAGGGAATTCATCATTTCCTGACACTCTGAAAACACTAAACAAACAGGGGAGCCTCTCGCCTCTAATTATGCTGTACGCTCCAGCACTTAAACCTATTAGCACCGGAGGGGATGTTTACGTGTGTGTGTGTGTGTGTGTGTGTGTGTGTGTGTGTGTGTGTCCCTTCTCTGTGTTTGTACCAAGGTGGTCCAAATACTGTTGTTCTGTTAAGTTGATAACTACTCTGACAGCAGCCCACTGTGTTGATGTGTCCTCTAATTACTCTGTATACATGCCTAGTGGGTGGTGAACACACTGCAGTGTGTGTGAGCGCCTCTCTCTGATTATTTTATCCAGTTTTAAAAAGTTGGACGGTGGAGTTTGGTCGCACAGATGATTTTTGAGTATTTGAGATTGAAGGTCACTCTTTGTAATTAAATGTTTGGACGCTCATTTTGTTGTTTCAAACCTTTATTTACTATTATTGAGCCCAGATGGTCGGTTTCCCCGCCGTGACTCACTTTATATTTATGTGTTTGACAGAGTTGTGCTGTGAGCCCCCTGTTTCAAGGCAGCCTAGTTTATTTATATACAGCACTTCTGCAACAAGCAGTTTCAACCACGATGTTTTACCGTTGGACTTGAGTGGCTCGGCATTCATAGTTTCAAGTGTATTCATTATTCTTCCATGTTGTTTATCAAAAAAAAAAAAACAAACAGATGCCAACAGATGGCAATTGAGTAGAAAAGTTTTTATTTACAGCAATGAGCAGCCAAAGACCTCATCCGAGCAAATACGGTAAAACTGCTCTCTTTTAAGGAAGTATTTATTTATAGCATATTTATTTATTTATTGCCTCAGAATGTAAACACACACACACACACACACACACACACACACACACACACACACACACACACACACACACACACACACACACATGCACTAAAAGAAAACAGAAAATCTACAAAAATCCAGGTAGAAATACATTAAAGCAATTTTTCCCCCCACGATGTCTGCATGGAGCTTCTTACAGTTATGTTTCAGCATCTCACAGCACCCAGCTATACTTAATAAAATATATTTGCTTTATAAATATTGAAAAAAGTCCTTGGTGACTTGAAGTGGTGTGTGTAGTGCTAAAAATCTATACTCAAGAAAATGTATGATTACACTTATAAAACATGTCTCGAGTAAAAGTTTGAATTATTGTTTGAAAAAACTAGTCAAGTTAAAAATAATAAAGTTCTTGGTTAATAAATTATTCAAACTACAACTTTTAATGTTTATAAGATGTGCAGGCCGGCGCAAAATAAAGAAAAAACAGGTCTTGTTGTTACAAATGAAAATTTAACGTAGCTTACGTTAGCTAGCTAACTGCAGTTTCATCTACAGTTTGTGCAACTTACTTTAATGTGCTTGGGGAGGTTTGAAGAGGAGTTTTGAACAGTGGAGATCTCCATCATGTAACTGTTGCCTGTTTTGGATTTTGGTGTAAAAAGTGTTGCTAGATGGTGGACAGGGATCGTCACTGGAAGCTGCCACTTGTTCTGAGTTTTGATCCATCATCATTGCATCGTGGTCAAAAGATAGCTGGTGCTTCTTTTTCCTCACAGCTGGAGACTTGGCATCTGCGTTAGAGGTTCCTCCTCACGGCAAACTGAAAATTAGTCAAATTTCAAGTTATGTCAAAATTAGATTCCTGGCTCAAAATATACTCAAAAAAGAGGAGAGGTACAAAAAAAGGAACGCTACTTTATTTACTCATGTGTGTTACTTGTAACCTGTTGGCTACAACACACCCGATATCCATCCATTTTCATCCACTTAATCAGGGCCACGTGGCAGCACGCTGAGCAAAATACTACAGACGTCCCTCTCCAGCTCCTCCTGGGGGATCCTGAAGCGTTCCCAGGCCAGAAGAGATATGTAATTCCTCTGTTGTGTTCTGGGTGTGCCCCGGGGCCTCCTACCTCTTGGATGTGCCCAAAAACAGGAGGTGTCTAGGAAGCATCTTAATCAGATGCCCAAACCACTTCAACGGCTCCCATTCAATACGATGGAGCAGTGGCTCTACTCCGAACTCCCTCTGGATGTCCGAGTTCCTCACCCTATCTCTAAGGCTGAGCCCAGCCACCCTTCGGAGGAAACTCATTTTAGCCGCTTGTATCCACAACCTCACTCTTTCAGTCACTACCCAGAGCTCATGACCATAGGTGAGGGTTGGGACGTAGATGCATCAGTAAATCGAAAGCTTTGCCTTCCTGCTCAGCTCCCTCTTCATCACAATGGTCCGGCACAACGTCTGCATCGGCAGATGCTGTGCCAATCCGCCGATCCATCTCATGCTCCATTTTACCCTCGCTAGTAAAAAAGAGCCTGAGAAATGTTGCATAGCTTGGGGCTGTAACTCTCCACTGTTTCACAGCAGGGAACCATGACCTCAGACTCAAAGGTGCTGACTCTCATCCTGACTGCTTCACAATCAGCTGCAAACCGCCCCAGTGCATGCTGGACGTCATGCAGTGATGAAGCCAACAGAACCACATCATCTGCAAAGAACAGAGACGCAATTCTGGGTTCACCAAGAGATCCTGTCCACCGGACAACACAGCTCTCACTTTGGTTTTACAATGACCAGATAGCTTGTAACAAACCTCCCAATGTGACAATGACACATGTTTGACCAATAACCATCGTGTTTAGAGCCCTAAATATAACAGCATTTGGGTCACAAGGTGTAAACCTCTGCTTCTTTCTTCACCCACCATCCACTGTGACCACTTCCTAATGACTTCTGTGTGGTGTAAGACAATATCACCTGAACTGGGAAATACTTTTGACAACTGCATTACATTAAGCGAGAAGAAATATGTTGCAATTTGATTTGGTACTATGTAAACTTTATTTCTAGTATACAGGGTTGAAAGGGTTTATGCTTCACAGTCAGAAAAACACATATAAATCAATTAAATACAATAACTGCACTTTATAAGTAGACAGTTTGTACTGCTGTTGAACAGTCACACAGGACCACTGCTTGTGTGACCGTCAGTCTGGTTGTCATGTCAACATAAAATCCCTACAGTCTCAGTGTCATCTGAGGCTCCCGGTTGTCACATGAACTGACAGATTTGCTCGTCACTCAGAGACAAGAGGACGAGTCCGAGGAGAGAAAGAGAGGCGATTGGGAAATGATGAATAAAAGAGAAGTAATCAGAGAGATGGTTGAAATATGTGTTTGTAAAATACAATAATGTGTAATAAGAGAACAGATGAGTGGGCAGGACTGTGAGCTCTTTTTTTACCTATATACATATTGTTTACAGTGTGTGTGTGTGTGTGTGTGTGTGTGTGTGTCCTTGTCTCACATCCCCACAGACCACAGTAATAAACAGGGTCTATCTCTGTGACCTCTGTGGTACAGAGTGGCAGGAGGGTCAAACCTGATCGATAGCTCAATGACTCTTCTCCTCGTTGTGTTTTGAGATGTAAGGAAACACGAGCCCAGCCATTAAATATCATTATGCAGACAATAAGACACGAAGATACTGTGCAGGATGGTTATTTTTATTTAGTTTTTAATTCACAGTCGGCACTTAATTGTGGTGTTTTTTTTACTTTATATTATCCCATCGTGTCCTTGGCACCTGTTTAAATGGTTAAATATTGTCATTTTGCAAGAAAGCAGCTTTTGGAAACGTAGAAAATCCAGGTGAAAATACGTTTAAAAGGTTTACTTTTTTAGATGAATCTGCAAAAATACAAAAAAAAATATTAAGTCTTCTATACAATACTGTGAGTTTTGGCTCCATTTTCTGAATTGTAAACAAATGAAAGTCTCACAGTCTGTCAAGCTTAGTATAGTTCTCACTTGTGAGATGTAATCGACGAATATAAATGATTTAGAGACAGTCTCAGTAATCTTGCATGTTTAGATTAGCCGGCTGATATCTAAACGTTTGTATTTGCACGCTCACCTAGAGACACAGACAGAATGATTTCCGACCTGCACACATTAGCTGCACAGCAGGCAGATCTCCACAGGCTGCCAGTCAGCCTGCTTCCCCCAACTGGGAGCTTTGATCATTGGGGAGGCGGCAGCAGGGATCTGGAGAGTGAGCATGAGCTCTGGGTGTGTGCTACATCCGTCAGATATACCAGCTAGCTGCTCTGTTAGCTTGAGAGGAGCACCCTCCTCTACACACTGATGCAGGTGGTGTAAACATCAGGTCTTTCTGTTGTCCATAATCTGGCATTAAGTGTCTCGTTTTCCACTTTATGGTGTTTGATTCATACTAGTTTATACCTTTGCATTTATCTGTCTTGTGTGTGTTTTGTGTGTGTTCGCAGGCAGTGCCGAAGCCCATAGCCATGGAGCCATGTTGGGGGAGCCGAGCAGGTGTTCTGACGGTGCTGATGTATCTGCCCAGAGTCCCGTCTGGAATCCCTCCACCAGGACAGTCTGGTACGACACACACACACACACACACACACAGACGAGCAGACAACATCAAATGTGTTGTTTCATCTCTTCATGTGGTTTGATATTTGTTCATCTGTCTTTAATACACTTTATACTCGTTCTGTGCCATGTCGTGGGGCAGCCGTGGCTCAGGAGGTACATCAGGTCATCCAGTAATCAATATTTGATATTTCTAGCGCTGTCTGTTGAAACCGTCTGACATCAAATGCACCCCGTACCCCATAGCTCCCACGGGGTCAAAGAGTGTGTCCCAGCCTTCTGTGAATCGTCTTGGGTCCGTTAACCATATTTTCTCTGATCAACCTTTGCAGTGTTGTGTTGGTGTGTGTGCTTTCTAATCTGATGCCGGCCTCTTAACTGTGTCTTTGTTTGTTCGGCATGTGTTGCCCAGTAAGGCGGTGCACAATACTGTGTTTTTTATTGTGCAAAAAGTGCTGCCTCAATCACACTTTGCGCTGATAATTTCACAAAGGCAGGTGCATAATGACCAGCTGTATTAGCTGCCGCTCTCAGCAGACCGTATTTATGTCCAACTGTCAGACACTTACCAGACGCAGCTAATGCTCCTTTTTACGATTAAGTGTAACAGACATCAACCGTCCTACTGGTGTTTTCTTCATTTTTATTTGATTGTCGCCGTTGTTGTAAACTGTCAGCTGTCTACAATCCATGAAATTCCACAGCCTCGTCATTGTAGGCTCACAAAAAACGCAGTCCACACCGTGTGTGATCCTTTTACAAGTTGAGCCGTTTTCAGCAGCTCAATGATGTCTCAGAAGGCTCCAGATGCAACGAGCGGTGCTTCTCGTGTGCCTCGCGGCGGCTTCCCATCAGCTCACATGTAAAACAGGCTCTGGCAGTTTAAACAAAAGCAGAGTAAACACACTAAAATGTGAAGGCATCTGAGGCATCTTTAGAAATGTGTTCTGCCACTGTGTCTGCAGCCACATAGCAGCCCACAGCTTAACATGTTCAAGCCCTGTGAGTCATATCTGCAGTCAGGCTGGACCAAAGACCAAGTTCTCTCAACCCCTGAGTACCAGTTTAATGCCTCGGATGTGAACACACATCTCTGGTCCGTGGTGTCTGCGGGTGTTATCCCCTCTCTTAATGTTCTGTAGGTGCTGTTCTTCTGTAAATCACAAAGCAGCAACATGTTTTTCACTCAACAATCACATAATGCTCAGTCATCAAGTTCACTGAGTCATACGGTTGACAAGTTCACATTTGATGTGTGGATTTATCCACAGTCTATATATATGTTCTGGAACAGTGTGTTGCTATCCAGATACACTGAGGGCACACCGGAGTGGTAACCAGGTGGTCTGCAGGTCAGAGGACATCTTCTGTGAGTTCAAGCCTGGTTCATTTCTTTTGAACATCAAGACTTTTTAATGTTAATCGATGAGTAAATAGTTTGATATAGTCACTGCACTGAGGGCGGCAGTAGTTCAGTCCATATAAACCAGGTTTGGGAACCAGAGGTTTGACAGTTTAAGCCCCGGCACAGACCAAGTACGGAGCGTAGACTGGAAGCTGGAGAGGTGCCAGTTTGCCTCCTGAACCCACTGAACCCCCAACTGCCCGGGGAACCTGTCCAAGGCAGCTCCCTCACTCTGACATCTCTCCATATAATGCATGTATAGGTCCTGTTTGTGCGTGTGTGTGTGTGTGTGTGTGTTTGTTTCAGGCCTGTTTGTGTATGAGAAAAGATTGAAAAAACTGAATTTCCCCTCAGGGATTAATAAAGTATACCGTCTTCTTTGAAAAGTTGCTAAAATGACAGATATTCTGTAAACATCCGACAGTGGAATTCTGTTAACTTTTTCTTTCCTTCTTTTTAACCTATAAATCACCGAGTCATACCCCTTTCCCACCAAAACAGTTCCAGTGCTGGTGCTGGTTCTCAGTTGGTTCAACTTGCGAACCAGCTGAGAACCAATTTGCTTTTCCATGGCGCGAGGTGGTTAGGGTGCCACGTCATTGCGTCAATGTATACGTCAGTTAAGTTGTTGCTTTCCCACTGGCGCCAAGCTCGAAGGAACAACAACAACAACAACAACGATGGCGGACCATGTATTTGTGCAGCTGACGCATGCCGACGACCACAAGGCAAGGAGACAGCTTGTTTCCTCGTCAGACCACTGTTGCTTCGATGCGTCCATGGCTTCACTCTTCGCTGTTTTTTTAAAAAATGGTGCTTCACGCAGTCTTGTTTATTGTTGTTGGTCTCAATAACCCCGCCCCCTTCCTGGCCCAGAGCCACTTCTTTTGTCTGTCGAAACAGGAAAACCGGGTCCAAATTAAGCACTGGCCCCGAACCAGCACTTAGAACTGCTTTGTTGGAAAAGGGGTAACAGTGCATTTTTAGGGTTCAAATGCTAAAACCACATTCAGTGGCCAAGAAATAAAAGTGTGGTGCAGCATAGACAAAAGTCTTTAAATGTGCGACAATTTCAGACTCAGAATGCAAAAGCCTGTACAATCTCACGGGAAGCGAACACCGGCCTCCTGGGTGAAAGTCAGTGGTAGAAAGGTCAGGTAGTTTTTGGACTCGTCCCCTGCCCACCCTGATCAGACTTCCTCTACCTTAACTTTTGTTGGCGCTGCTGAGCCAGACACGTGTCATACTGATGTGAAAGGATGGCTTTTTTTGTTGGTGTCTGACACCAGAAGTCACTGACAAAACACCTGTTTTCGACGACTTAGGAGTGAGACCAGGTTGTGAAGATCAATTAATTGCTGACACTCTCTCTATCTTCGGATTTTCTGCTGTTCTCTGGTTTATGTGTTGTTACTGGAATATCTTTAGGTTTTAAACTGCTCTGAGAAACTGTGATTCTTGACCTTTTTTCTGGATTTAACAATCAGTGAATGAGAAATAGTGTGAAGTTGTGCGTCTTTATTTAAAGACGATGTCAGCTGCTTTGTGTTTTTATTGTTTCACTGCTGGAAGGAGGGTTTGTAGTAAAATACAGCTGCAGTCTTTAACAACACTAAATAAATGCAGAAAGCAGCAACATGACGGATATTTTGCAGATCAGGAATCTCTCGCATACAGTTAAAACCAAGCTGTTTTTATATTGTGATAGCAGTATGTTCTTTCTTCCAGCATCAGCATGTCTTTCACAGTGATATGATGAATTATTCAGAGAAACTCTTGACATATGGCACCTTTTAAAGAAGCTCTGATGTGGTTGGACCTGCTTGGTTTCCATCCAACACTTACTGTTGGATCAATTGTTCCCCTAAATGAGACATCCTGACTTTCCACAGTCTGAGCTCATGTTGCTGCTATAGACGGACGACACGCGATATCCCCCAGTCGCTCCAGCCGACCACCACGCGGCTGTAGAAATCAGTGAAAAGCCAGCAGCACTTCCTCACAGACCTGACCGAGGCCTGCGGCGTTATGCTCCGTCAGCATGAGGCCAATCTTCTCTCCCCCCAGCTCATCTTCCACCTCAGTCCACCTCTCACGCAGTTAGTCTCCCAGACCTTTCTCTCTTTATATTTTCCTTCTCCCCTGCAGCTTTTGTGGGAGACTGCTGTCAGTTTGTCTGTTGGTAGTTTTGGTCTTTAGAAAGTGGACTGTATGTAACTGGAGCAGGTGTGAGAAGCCTCTGTTCCTCCAGGCAGGAAGCAAAGCCTTCAACGCGGCGGGTACCTGACAGAGGAAACGAGCAGAGCAGACGGAAAATGAAGCACTTTGCAACAAAGCATTTTTTCCTCAAGATAGACGGAGCTTTATGTTGAAGCCTTTAAATGTGGCGACTGTAGTCTCGTACAGAGGAGGGAGAAGTGTCAGTGTGTGTGAGAATGAGTACGTAGGAGACAGGAAGTAAAAGCTTTAGGGTAATTAGGATGATTAAAAAACAAAAAAAAAAACCTGGAGAGGTTAGCGGTAACAAGTGCATTAGGAGCAACTGCAAGACATTAAATGTTACAGGTACAGCAAATATCTACTTTATATAACCTACATGAGTCTGATCTGAAGTTTGTTTGCTGATTACATTGTTCATGGCTGCTTTGCAGATGTTGACTCTCAGTCTACTGTGATCTTTTAAGGCTGTACCCAACTCAGAATTATGTGAGTTAAACCAGATTTGGCTATAGTCAACAATTTTTGCCGACAGTAGATATTAGGGATGAGCGAGTACACCGTTATCTGTATCTGTATCTGTTCAACCAAGTAAATTATCTGTATACGTATCAATACTTGGAGGGGGCGGAGTTTGATCTGACAGTTTGTGTTTTAAGCCTGAAATCGATTTGGGTTGATCTGAAATTGCTCTATTTATTATTAATTGGAAAGGTATTTACATAACAGCCTCAGAATATTTTAAATAAAGTTGCTGTTGTTTAATAGCTTCAGATCAAAGTTTTTAAGCAAGATAACTATAAGAAGATAATATCATCTTGGAGCCTAAGGGTGCAGAGTCTCTCCTCCTCCGGGCTCCACACAGATTTTTTATTTGTTATTTTTGATCACAAAAAAAGCTCCTTTGATCGTAAAGGTTGCCGACCCCTGCTCCAAGACCTCACACAGAATAACTGAGTGTCTCAACTCTCAAAAAGGAGCTTTGCACTAGTCTAAAAGACAAACTGGCTGAACACAACTGGTTCTGCCAAAACTCC